>VZRX01002817.1:216971-267828 GCA_013398075.1 Notiomystis cincta
CCGCTGTGCTCTCAGTGTCCCCACAGCCCCACACAGACAATTCGATTCCTCACAGCCCCACACAGGCACCGCTGTGCTCTCAGTGTCCCCACAGCCCCATACAGACAACTCGGTTCCTCACAGCCCCACACAGGCACCGCTGTGCTCCCAGTGTCCCCACAGCCCCCCAGAAGCCCCGCTGTCCTCACGGTGTCCCCACAGCCCCACAGAGGCACAGCTGTGTTCTCAGTGTCCCCACAGCCCCACACAGACAACTCGGTTCCTCAGAGCCCCACACAGGTACATCTGTGCCCGTGGTGTATCCATAGAACTCACTGTCCTTCCGAACCTCCGCAACCACACCCAGGCACTGCTGTGTCCTCAGTGTCCCCATGGATGATGTCCCTGCTGTGGCCCTGGGTGTCCCCACAGCCCCGCACAGACATTGCTGTGTCCCCGCTGCAGACTGAGCCACAGGAATCCCCGCAGACCTGAGGCGCGCAGGATTTGTTTTCCACCAAGCAGCTCTTCTTGCGCCTCAGTGCTGCTAAAAGTCTTAATCGAAAAGTGAAACCGCTGATAAATATTTCATCCAGGTCACTAATTATTACATGTGTAATGATCGTGGTGTTCTGCTTTGAAGATTACCTGGGGCAAGGTGAGGTCTTCGGGAACCGCTCCGAGGGATGAATCAGTGAAGACATCGTGTGCTCAATGGTTTAATTTTTGGTGATTTTCAGATCTGATTGAGACTTCGTTTACATGTATTTGTGTATCTGTGGTCGGTGGGTGTTTTCAAGGTTTGGTTTTCCTACTCAATTAGTAGTGCTTCTTTTCTAAATGTCAAAATAGCTGTCACCTGTTAATTCACGTTAATAAAATATTTAGGGAGAATAGGTAAACATCAGCTCATGGTGATGGGGCTGTGAGAATAGCTTGTGGGAGAGGAGATAGGCACTGCTTCTCATGATGTCTTCCAGCATTTTCACAACAGCTGGGCTTTCTGAGCTTCTTGCCTACTTCTAATTAAAAGCTCAGTGCAGCAGATGAGTCTGGGAAAACTTCTGGGTCCTGCATTTCCAAAAGCCATGAGAAGTGGCTGAAAAAACTGGTGTAGCAAACAAAAAATGGCTTTCTCCATTTCCATCAGCCTTATCTGCTAGAGCAGTGGCATTCTGCACATCACCTTGCCATGGTGTGTGTCCTGCCAGCAATGTGTGAAGACCTGGGGATGACAAACTCTCTGTGGAGAAGAGCAAAATTGTAAAGTTCCCACCCCCAAAGTTTTCCGTGCGCTTCCCATTGAAAAGAGCTGGTCCAAGCTGAACTTGGGAAAAGATTTTTCAGCCCCTCTCGGCCTTTCTCAGTATCATTTCACTTCATGCCTCCCTATTTATTGTGTTCCCAAACAATTGGAAGTGCTGTGATGCCATTGCTGTGATGCAAATAACCCTGCTTGCCCAAGGTGTGCTCTTGTGCTGCCAGTCCCCTGCTGGGGACAAGTCACACAGCACCTGCTAGTGCATTTGGCCCCTAACATGGCCAATGCAAGCATAACTACCACAAGGGTGATGGGATGTGTCAAAAGTCTCTTCCTCAGCAAAGTTATCTTCTTTTTTTAGTTGTCTTTTAGTTTTGCATTTCTTTCTTTTGATTGATGCCGTTTTTATATTATCCATCAGAAAAAAAACCCTCGTTCTGAGTCCAGTTGTTGTGCCAACTGTGAGTGCAGAAGAAAATTTAATAAATTACATCAGTGCCTATGGTGATATTATCTATAGGTGATCACACAACTGAGGAGAAAACAGAAGTCTGTGGGATTTTCAAGAAGGAAATGTCATTTATTGTGTAGGAGAATGGAAAAAAGCCTGCGACATGAGGCTGCAGGTGCTCTCCCTCATAGCTGAGGAGGCAGATGTTCAGAAGCTGCAGCTTTCTGTCTTCCCAATCCTGGACAACACAGCAACAAAGCTCTCCCAGACGATCAGAGAAAAATTAGACCATTTTTTATGAAAGGTTTTTTTCCTGTGGTGATTGCTCTGATTGTTGAGGTAACTCTGCAGAGGTGGATTCTCTAGAGGAAAGCAGCTGGGAATGACAGAAATAACTTTTGCTGGTAGGAACATCACAGACATTGAGCATCCAACTATAAAGACAGATTGACTTTTCTGACAGATTGTCAGAAAAGATTCCTTAAATTAATTGATGCAAAATTGATACATACAACCACCAAAAAAACATGCATGTGCTTTTTTAAGAGTCTTCAGAGTTATACTTACCCTTTAGTGGGTGAGATTTGGCTCACTAGAGAACTTTGAACTTGGTTATGTTGTGAAAGGCCTGACTGAATATCCAGGTATGGTTCATCTGGAAGTTTTGCTGGTCCAGAAAAGCAGGGACACATGACACATCACAGTCAATGTGAGGACAGTCCCATTCCTTAATTCACCCAGCCATGTTTTCACAGTGACTCTATCTCAATGTACAGTTACAACATTCATGCTTTTTACTGAGTAAAGGAAAGAATCAGGTCAAAAATTCTCAGGCCTCTTGCTTTCTGTTTCCAACTGCCGTATTTGTCCAGAGAGCTGTGTGCAGCTTCCTCTAAAACATCTCTCACTTACATTTGTTTGCATCTTATTGCAAGCCAGTCTGTCTGGCATCGTGCAGGAAGGGAAGCAGAGGAGTGATCATGAAAATTATGTGTGCCTAACTTCCAGTGATATTATTTCATGGTAGGTACTTGTGTAATTACCCATCACAAGTGGGTAAATGTAGATAAATAAGAGCATTAGCTAAGTAATTTTTGATGTTATATTGGGTTTTATTGCTGTTTTCTCAGGATGCTAAAACAAAGGCTCTTTGGGTTTAAAAGGATGGCTGATGTTGGGTAGTTCGTTTTCAAGATGAAATGCAGCTGCAAAACCTGTGGTCCTTTCTAGCTTATCACTTTGGAGGTTTTAAAAATCTGCCCCTACATATTTGTTCCCAGCATCATGAGTTAATTGCATCTGCTAAAACACTTTCCAGAATAATTACTAAATGAGATCCAAAGTACCTGCATTACTAGCTCTCTTGCAAGTTCCAGTAAGAGGCAGTACTCACCATGTGGGAATACTCCACCTCCGTGCCTGTGCCTGTTTACACTACAAACAAGAAGCAGCAAAGACACACACAGCAATCCCTGCTGAGGGCGAAACACTTCCCACCTCTCATGGCTGGAGCCACTGCAGCTGCATAAGGGAGATTCCTGGTGACTTCAGGTTTTGAAAATAGCGTTGGATGAAGAATAGTAAAAGCATTTTGTGAAATGTTTCAAATTTGTTTCCATTTTATCCAGTGTCAGAGGGAAGAGCGTGCTGATATTAGAAAAATCACGACTGTCGCTTTGGTATCTCTCTCCAGTAATTCCCATTAGACAGGAGAAATCAGTGTAAATAATGATTTGTGGAAATTACTGTAAAGAAAAGCAGAGCTGAAGCAGAGGCCCTGGCTTTGGGAAGAGAGTTCCTAAATACGTGGCACTGGGTGCTGTGGCGCTGCCTGTGCAAGCAAGCGGGCAGGACCCAAGGCTAGGGAGAAACCCTCAGAAAGAGTGAACTCCACTTAGAGCAGCCATTTGGGAGAGCTTAACAGAATATCTCCCTCAGGGAGGCTCACATTTGCATGAAAACCAAACAAACCCACACTCTTTTTATTAATCCTGGTTAAAGGCCTAAACCAGAATATTTATGAAAGCTGGAAGCAATTAGCGCCTTTGTAAAATCTATGTGCACTGATGGCAGGGAGTTGCAGAGACTGTCTAGAAGAGGAAAGAGAGAGTAAGGCTCATCTCTAGTGCTGTTTAGCCTCCCTGAGGTCCCTTTGTGGCCATGGAATATGGTAGAATCATAGAATCATTAGGGCTGAAAGGACCAACCATTAACCCAACACCGCCATGTTCACCACTGAATCATGTCCCCAAGGCCTACATCCACATACCTTTTGAACACTTCCAGGGATAGTGATTTCACCACTTCCCTGGGCAGCCTGTTCAAATGCCTGACCACACTTTCAGTGAAGAAATTTTTTCCTTAATATCCACTCTAAACTTCCCCTGGTGGAATGTGAGGTCATTTACAATCACTTGCACTGAACATGAGATTAGGAAGCAAAGTGAGAGCTCAGACTCTGCTGCTGGGGCACTCACTGCTTCTCCCTGCCAGTCACCCACTGCACCCACTAGTTCCTACCCCTGTTCCAGCTCAGATGGTGCTGTTTTAATGAACCTGAGATGATTTGCCTTATATGTGCAGTATGCTGGGTTTGGATCAGAAAACACCTCTGGAGGGTGTGCAGAGACCCCAGCTAGGATTCACCCTCACTTTGAGACTGACTGCAAAGCAGCTCCTGATTTTTGACAGGGCTGTCCAGTGCCAGCCCCTCAGCAATCACATGGTGCCTGCTGGCTGCTGCTCTTGGTGTTTGTAGGAGTCCAGCATCAGAGATCATTTGTTCTTCTGGCTGTTACCTACTGCAAATTCAGGCCTTTGGCAACATGCCATCAAAACATGAAATAAGTTTTTGCTCGGCTGTACCTCTTACTTTAGAAAGGCAATTTTGCAATACAATTCTGAGTTTTGTACAGTATCAGGTGAAAATGAAAGGGAAAAAAGAGGAAAAGGAGGTGGCAAAGTCTCTGCTTTCAGATATCTTACAGCTCATAAAGATGAGAAATTTCAGCAGAAACTGAAAGAGGAAGCATAGGAGCTGCTGAGGGCCAGCCTGTCTTAGGCTGTGCAACAGCTAGTGCCGAGTAAATGGTGCCTTCTCCTGAGGACTTGCTGCCATGTCCTTGGGGACATGCTGTGAGGAGCTAGACAGTTTGCAACTTGCAGCAGGGCAGTTTAAAGAACTGGATAATGGGAGTGTGTGAGTGGGCAGGTTTGACCAACTCATCCTTTGATTCAGGCATGAATAAAGTCTGGCTACAGAGTGCCGCTGGAAAACCCTGCCTCTTGGTAATAACACTCATTTACAGAGTGGAAATAGAAATCCTGGTGTGTCCTAGGCCCCATTTGTTTCCCTGTTTCCTAAAATAGCAGAGGAAACAATTCTTGTTTCTTGGTAACAGCATTATATAGATTTCTATGTCTCCCAAACAGAGTGACTTAAACTGGTGCTCTTTTCACCTGTTCACACACGCTCAGCTAATATTTACATTGGGATCCTGACTGCTCCAGGGCTGTGGCAGGAGCAAAGCAGGGGCCAGCCAGAGCTGCTGGCCTTACTTAATCCTTGACATCAGAGAAGTGTGGGGTGGGGAGGGGAGGCACTGCGGGACACCCAGCTGCAGATGGTGCAAGAACTGGGGTGCTGCTGCTTCAGTTCAGCATTTCTCTTATCAGTGCTCAGCTTGCTCCTTGCCCTGCACACAGAGCATTTACAGCCCTGAAATATTAGGGGTAAGAAAGTTTCCTTTCTTCAGCAAACTGCCACCTGAAAGGGAAACTTCCAGCCAGCTGAGGGTCAGTCTCTCACAGTGGGACTGGTTGTCTGTGTCCTGTGCAGTGGTAGCTGCCCACTGGGGACTGTCAGGGCATCGCAGAGATGGAGTTCCCCTCTCTGCCTGCACTGCTGGGAAACTGTGGTTTGCAATAAGATCACCACCTAATCTATTTCTGGATAGTGTGTTTGAAGGTGCTTTGGGAAGGCTTTTCAGTCCCTTGAAAAAGTCTGTTGAGCCATCATTTTCTCTCTCTTCTCCCTCCTTTGCAGGTGCTGGGTTCTGCTCTCCAGACCTGATTAGCATCTGCAGGAAAATGAAACCTCCCACAGCATCTAGGTTCTGGAGTCAGAAATAGCCCTGTGTGCTGAGGTAGGAGTGCTTATTCCACCCTGTAACTGGATTTAGATACGCTACAGCTGCAGCTGTGTGGGGGGTGCTGTTGGCTGGGTTTGAAGCAGCCCTGGCCTCCACAGGCAATGTTGCTGCCTCTCAACCCTCTGCAGTCCTTCTTTGGGAAGGAGACAGCCGGCACATTGGCTTTGGTGCCTCCTGTGCCTGGATGCTCATGATGATCTACTTGATGTGTTTCTTCCAGGCACCTATTACTGCTCAGAGGCACTGCAAGAGCAAATACTGCAGGGAGGGAAGGGGGGATGTACTAAAGGAGGCATGTCAGGGCAGGGACAGAGGGGGAGAGGTTGAATTGCCTTCTTTGATAACATGAAGCAGGAGATGGGGAAATTTAATAGTGACAAGAAACTACATGCCCTGTGCACCCTGCTCTCCTCCATGGGCTTGGGCAGATCCTGCTTGCCATCGAGGATGCACTTGGTCCTGACACTGGTTCTGGTCTTTTTAGCCTCCTCCTAGGGTATGTTATACCAGGTGTGAAAATAAATAACAATAAATTAGCCTGACTCAGCAGGCCCTGAAAGAGACCAGACCCACTCGATGTCTGCAGCTACTCAGCAAAATCCACAAGTGAGCTGTTTATCTCCACTTTCTGGCCAGACTGGCAGCATCACATCCGTGTCAGGTTCAGCACCGAAATCCTTTTCCAAACCCTATTGAGAGGATTGTAGCAATATTTTGCTGCCCAATCAGCACTGGCTCCCAGCTTTCAAGGCATCTATAATTAAAAATGACTGAGTCTTACTGCACAGAGGAGGACCATGGGCAATTTATCAAATGCACCCTATTCTGCTCGCCCAGAGCCTGGAAATAATTGCAGCTGATCTATTCCAGCATGCACAGGGCTCCTACAAAACCTGGGCTGGATTGCTGGTGCCAGTCAGTGCCTGATTGCCATCCCTGGGGTCACTGCAACTCAAGGTGCATCTATTCACTAATTTTTAAGTTTTTTATGGTAGTTTTTCAACTAGTCCTCATATTTCACGAAAGTACCTAAAGAATGGAGCAATTGATTTGTAGCAATTATACTCTAGCTGTGTGATTGCTTCTCTGAATGTACAGTAAAGCCATTGCTGAGGAAATAACTCCGAATTTCTGCTAGGCTTTTAAGTATCTTTGTCCTGGAAGAGCTGATTTCACTGGTCTTCAACACATAACTAAAAACTTAAAGCTAGTCCTTTTTTTCTTGGTAATTATGAACCCTTGAATTTCCTTTCACATGAGCCACTTCAAGAGGTTTACAGAAGTGACTAGATGGGCTTCCTCTGGGGCCATGAATTTCTCTTTTTATTAAACAGCCCAATCATGACAAATGCCTCAGAGTCACCATTTTAAAATAAATGCATTATCAGTACTGCAAAATCTATGTGAATTAATATGTAATATCAGTAAGTAGGACGCTTGAGCAGTATTTTAGGCACAGAATAAATATTTAATGATTTCTGTTCCAAATTTAGTGTGAAAGTGATTTAAATGCACAGCATGCTCCCTGCTTACATATCAACAATTTGACACAAATACCAGCTGGCTGTTCGCTGCTTCCCGGTGACGCTGCTCGGGTGTGGCCGAGTGTCCTCACCGATGGCACAGCTGTGGCTCACAATACTTTGGAATTCCTCTGCTGTTGATTCTGCAGAGGACTGGCTCACACTTGATAAGCTGACTTGATGCTGTTCAATAAGGACTTTGCTGCTGCCATCCAGATAGGATGAAATAACATCCAGCCCGTTGCGTGTCCCATCTGGAAGCTTGGCCAGGGCTGGCAGGAGCAAATGACTTTGCAGAGATAGGGATTGGGGGATTTACTCAAACTGAATACTCACAGACCTAGAAAGGGACTGTTTCTCCCATGATTGTTTTGGAAATGATGGTGATCATTTTGACACTTAAAGACCCATTGTGGAAAAGAATTCTTGTGGTCCCCTCCTGAGCTGTTCAGGAATTGCTGGATTTGGTTGACTTTTCTCCAAGAAATTTCTCTGGCCACTCCAAAGGATCATGTTTTAATTACTCACAGAGACAATGGCACTGTCAGGCTCCCTGAGAAAAATCTTGACAGTTTCCCCTGGGAAAGTTTTAGGCTCCCACAAATTCAGAGAGGTTGAAAGCTGCTTTTAACTAATCCATCATCAATTTGGAAAAAAAAAAAGTGAAAAAAAAAACCCTTCATCTGGATGAAACAATTAAAATAATAAACTCAATTTCATGCCTTTTGCTTGGAATCCCCTTTTATTGCAATGTCTCTGCTACACAAATGTTGTTATAGATGACTGAGAAACACAGCACCAGGGCACTACAATGTAAACCCGAAGAGGCCTGTTGTACTTGTGGTTTCATCATGGGGGCTGCTGCACTCAGGAGACCTGAGGTGACTTAGGAAAGTCACTGAAGAGCAATGCTTGACTTTTTCTTCTTCTTTTGCCATAAGCAGCCAGCTTGGATGAAGGGCTGACCCAGGGGTCTGAGTGATGCCCTAGGCACAGCTCTGCTGCCAACCTCACCCATCCCACTACAGGTTCTGCCTTCTCAGGCAAGGCAAACCACAAAGCTCTGTGTTATAAAATCCCTCTTTGCAACCACTTGCTCTGATTTGGGATATTTTCACCCAAATGAGGCACATCTGGCTCAGTCTCATGGAGAAATACAGTCCAAATACAGCCCTGGTAAACTTACAGGCTGATAAAGCTCCTGAAGTTTGCACAGAGAAAGTGATTTTGCTCAGCAGCAAGAGGTCTGGGCTGTGCTCACACTGCACATTTTACAAGCTGGTGAAGCAACTGCTGGTTGAATTTGTCCCTTAAAAGCATATTAATGCCTCTTTACACCCTGAATACCCCCTTTAATAGTTTAATTCCACTTTGATTCTCTAATTTACTGATGGGAAAGGTGCTGAGTTGCACAGATTTCAGCCTTCTAAGTAATTTGACATCTCTGTACATATCACACAGCAGCAGCAACAGAAGAGGAAGGTTTGATGTAGGTTTTAAAAGCGTTGGTTTGGATCACTTCCAAGCATCTGTGCAGCATTTGCATTTCCATTACTCCCCAAGTATTTTTGTGGCTAGCAGTATCTTAGATGCAAAATTTTCTCCTTCTCTAAGAAACTTGATCCTGGAGTGATATCAAGCACTGTATAAATACATACACATAAACAAATTAATATCTCTAAATATAAGTGGTGGTTAAGTGGATAATAATGACAGTAAAATTGCTACAGAACTGCCTATTACTAAAAAATATTGTGTTCTTTGTAATGATCCTAGGACACTATTACTTTTAAATAAATTATAAAAATGGTCAGATCGCTTATAAAAAATATTTCATGGTTTCTGTGATTCACAGGAACATCTTACTGCCTTGGTCTTGAGCAGTGCTCTGAAATGGACAAGATATTGCACAGAACGGAAAAGATCCTGTTGAACAGCAAATCAACATGCAATAGTAGTCAGTGTCAGAAGATGTAATTTCTTTAGATTTGAAACTTGCCAAGCTGCTTCCACCACCACCCTCAGCCAGAGCATGGCTTGTCCTACAGAAAAATTGTTTCAGCAGGTGGTTTGCAGCAGCTGGCAAAGCCCTGGCATAGAACAGAAGCTGCTCTGCTCTCCCAGGTCTAATGCATAGGCACTGCCTTGAGGGCTGCTTGTGCTCAGGTTCAAGGGCATCCCAGCTTACAGACACACAGATGCTGGCTTTCCAGGACACCCACCAGCTCCCCATCAGTCTTGCTGTGAGCTTCTTTTCCTAAACCCTCTTTATCCTGTGTTAATCAATCAATCAATCAATCAATCAATCAATCAATCAATCAATCAATCAATCAATCAATCAATCAATCAATCAGCCAATCAGTCAAACACATGCCTTTAGGGCAAGTCCTAAACTTGCAGTTTTGCAGATCCAGGCTTTATTTCTCTGACAGAATTGTATGACCAGAACAGAGTCTTCTAAACAGGAAATTTTGAAGAACAAGGCTAAAACTCTGTTTGAACACTCACTGCTTTATTGGCCTTGCTGGTACTATCTCTGGCAAGATGATTTACTGCAAGACATTTTACTGTCTGTAAAGCAGAGGGACCAAGTCTGTGTGCCTCTCTAGCAGCTTTTTGGATCAAAGAAAACAGCTCTGGTCAGCCCCATGCCACTATGGTGAGACGACAGAGTAAGGATGAGCAAGGTAATGTGGTCTTTGGATAGGCTGGGACAGAGCTGGAGAGGCTGCATGGGGCAGCCTGACTGTCAGAGCCAGCAGGACTGAATCTACTGGGGAGTGCAGGTCCTCCAGAGCCCCCAGGTGACTTCCAGCCAGGCTCTAGAGGGATCTGATGGGGACCTGATACAGGTTTGTGATCTTGGGCATTGTGCTGTACACACACTGTGCTGTCCATGCTTGGTGCTGTCTGTGCACCATGCTGAACATGCACCACGATTCATGTACAGCATGATGGCACATGCATTGTGCTGGCTGCACTGTGTGTGCATGCACACTCTTGTATGTGCACTGAGGTGCTGCATGTTCCCCATGTCCTACACCCCCCTGCTGTACATGTGCTGTGCTGGCCATGCACTGTGCTGCCTGTGCCATCTCTGCTACGTGTGTGGCAGCCTCTGCTTGGTGCCCAGACAGCATGTGGAGGGCCAGAAAAACTCTGTGAATACTTGTGGAGTCATGGCTAGCAAAAACACCATGTGAAAACCATGAGCAACAGCTCATGCTGAGGAGGACCAGCCACAGGACAGTTAGAACCACTGCTGAGGGCAGGTTGGTGTTCTACAATGATTACATGGAGATGGAAATGGCTGTGAAGTCAAATAAGTCTAGTGATGTTTGCAATGAGAGTGAAAGAGACAATTCACTCCCTAGACTCATCCAAATTTCCAAACACATCTTCAGATGGGAAGACAGCCAAAATATTCCCCTCAGGGAGGCAAGCAGTGGCAGAGGGGAGAAGAAAAGCAACACTGCTCACTAGATTTCAAACAGCTGGAAAAAGGCTAATATCAGTTAAACCCTGTAGCTTGAAGCACAGTGGGAGATAAAGAACTCTTCACTGGGAATAACTATTACTACAAAATCCTACCTGCTGACTCCTCAGTTATCACAGGAACCAGCAGTTGTATCACCCAGACAAGCTGTTCCTGAGCAGGCTGAGTGCTGTGCCTTTTCCTTGGAGGATCCCACTGCCATTCCTGTCACTGCACAAAGGTACCTGTGGCCACAGACAGTAAGGACAAATCCCAGAGCCTGCTCCACCATTATGAAGAAGCTTGAACATGCTCCTGTGTGATCAGAAATCCAGGGGCAGGGATGCCTCCCTGCAGAGAGGGAGGAAGATGCCCAACCTACTCTGCCCTGCAGTGACACTACCCAAGCTGAAATCAAAGGACACAATCAAGTGGTTTTTTTACCCATAAGTGATGAGAATGGATTTTTGAGGCTGACTGCAGCCTCCAAAACTGAATCTCACCCAGTAATTCCTGATTGAACATGCCTGCACTTCAGCAGTGCCTTAGTCAAGGATCCCCAGACCTTTTGAAAAGCCCTGCAGAGTGGGGGAAGCTGGTGTATCTACACAGCTTGCTGAATATTGTCTTTATTAAACATTTTGGGCTGTCTTTTTAGCCTTCAGCTCCCATTTCATTGTGCCATTTTCTGCTAGGTGACAGCATCATATACTTCTCCTGCATTGACTTGAGCAGTCTGGTCAAGCCACTTCTTAGGAGGCAATAAATTATACTGAAGTACCAAAAATGCCAAGCTCAGACTTGTTCATCAAATTCTTGCCTGACTTCCTTGTACCGTTCTGTGGAAAGCTCTACAGCAGTGCAAAGACACCTTTTTTTGTATAATATTTGCTACATATTAAATAGCATGTTTCTCTGTCTAAAAACATCCAAACCAATAAAGATGTCATGTTTATTTCTTGCCTTCTTACTGTCCTTCATCTGTTAAAAATGTTACAGTTGCAGATGAGAGAGAGAGAGAGAGAGAGAGAGAGAGAGAGAGAGAGAGAGAGAAAGCTCTCACAGGGCCACTTTCCTTAATGTTTGCTGCCCTTTTGCCCTCTGAAATACAAAGTGGAGGACTAGGTAAATACTGCTGCAGTTGATGAAGCCCTCTGAGGGCATATGTCACAGCATTTATAATTGGATTGTCCCTTACTACCTAATTTCCCATGGTAATTCATGGCTGAGGAGCTGCTGCTCCTGGTCCCCATCAATAGAGGGGGCAGGGAGTATCTGGCTTCCTGGGAAACCCTTCTCAAAAGCACTGCCTCATGGAGGGTGTTTTTTGAGGGAAGGTGTTTTTTAATTGTTCTCTGCTTGTCTGTGAAACCCTCCACATGCTGCCAGCTCAGATGCCCAGGACTGGACACTGGACACAGGACAATGTCTGAAATGGCAATGTGGCACTTGGCTGGCCATGAAAACAGCTGAGACCACAAACATTTCTGAGACCCAAAGACACACAAAAAAAGAGCACAATTGCTGCTGCCTGTGATTTACAGGTACCACGGGGATTTTGGCAAGTCTCTGTGAACAGACACATTCACCCCATCTCTAAGAGTAAGCAAGGGACACAATGATCAGGGTATGAACCAATCTCTGAAAATGCAAATACAGTGTATATTCTCCAAAGATCTGCCATTACTCTTCTTTTTTTGCCTTTAACAAAAAATCCAAGCCTTTTCTATTTCAACAAAAAATTGTTAGATTGAATCCCTTTAGAGATTTCATTAGTGCTCTTGGTGCCAAAAAGCTTTGGGTAATTAACTTAGAAAAAATGGTACTAAAAAGGGCATAAGATACAAGTTTAATAATGCCACACAGATAATGAATCTTCCCTTAATGATATAGGGCATTTGTCCAATATTTTCCAAGCATTTTGAAATCTAATTTAATCTGACACGGATGAATATGAGTAAATAAAACATGAAATTTACCGAGTTGCTGCCAGTCATACAAACACTCCTCTGCTCGTAGCATCGTGCCTTGGTCATTTCACTGGCTCCAGCAGATACTTGAGTTTTTGATGGGTTGCACAGGCTCAGTGTCCCACTGCCTGTGTAATGGTGGGGGGGGGCAGAAGAGGACAGGACCACTGAAGCATTGACCTTTTCTTTCCCTTTAATTTCCACCTTATTCTATAACACTCTGATATTTAAAGTTACGCATTTGAATGTGTGGTGTGTTGTTAATGTACTGCACTGCAAACTTTAAAATGTGGAGGTTTGGGGATTTGCAGGCAGTATGTTGTCTGTTTTGGGGCAATGAAGCAGAGCAGAAGATCCTCAAGCTCTGCTGCTTCCAGGTCTCCAGCCCATGTGGGCACTGTGGTAAAGCTGCAGTGACACCCATCATGGAACATGGGCTGTTTCAGGGCAGGGAAGTGCTGGATGAAGCAGGAGACAGGAGTTTGCAAAGAGAGGAGTGAAAAGGCTGATGGACCATGGCGTTCCTGTGAGATCTGCTGCAAGCACCCTTCAAGCCATGTATCACCAAAATTGCAGGTTCCTTACCAACAAGAACCATCTTTTGCAGAGATGGCAGCACAAAGGGCTTTTTCAGGCTATGGCCAATCCTCTTTTATGGCAGGTACCTTCAATGTGTCAGACAGGTCCTGCCTTAGCAGCCTGGGTTTGTCTCCTCAGCCCTGAAAGGAGCCCATGCGACAAATGGAGATGTTTATATTAACGTGTCCAATGTCAGGGGAGATGTGATGCACCCAAAAGAACTGAATTTCACTCCCTTCTGTGTTGTTCTAAGATAATTTATTCCAACATTTCTCCTAACTACAGAGCATGTCCTTTATTGCATCCATAGCTTGAGGTGCCTAGGGAGAAATATCAATGGAAGAAACTTTGTCAAACTGCAAGGTAAGATCCATTTATGTTTGACTTCACCAGTGAATCTTTAAATTTTTGGACTGCAGCCATGCTGACATTTATTTCCATGAGAATTCTCCAATAAAACAGAGTATCTGATATTAATGGGATTGACCTTCTGGCCTTGCTGAAACTGCAGGGAAGTAAGTGTGCATTTAATCAATTTTGCTGTGCATGTAGAGGTCATCATTGTGAGTGGTATCCTGGAGATGCTGTTCAGTTACTTGCTGTCTGTAGAAAAGAAGATTTTGGATCCTAATAGCATCTGGAGAATGCAAATGTCCAACAAATGCCTTCCTATAAGAGCCTGTTGGGAAGAGTCTTGGTGCTGCAGATGCACAGAGTGCCAGGTGCTTTGGAAATGTGGCTTTTCCCTGCTCCCTGGATGCTGTGAGCATCCTGTCACCTGGCAATGGGTCACTGCAGAGAGCGTGTTCAAAAGTGCTGAGAGCGAACTATGGGCTGCCCTGTGAAAGGTTCTGGAGTAAAAAGAGAAAAGCAGAGCTCCTGAAAAGCTCAATGGTTGAGAAATGCATGGACTAGTGTACAAGATGAGGAAGATGCTAGCAAGGCTTTGCTCTAATAGAATTTTTTTTTAATTTAAATTAAACTTAACCCAGATTCTGGTTTTGAGTTGGTTTTTTGTTGTTTTTTTTTTTTCCTTAAATGAATAAGTGACTTTCTATAATAATTTTGATGTGAGCAGTCAGAGCTGACACTTGTGATTTAGTTGTATTTTATCTGATAGCAACCTGATCTGATAGCTAATTGGGTAAATTAAGCCCACCATGAAGATCCTATGTTTGTTTAAGTGGCACTATTTTATGTGTTATTTGAACTGTAAATTCCTAGCACAGGGAGGGGCTTCTTTTCTATTTTGTATTTATACAAAGCTGCACACAAGAGTATTACCAGAAAATAATTACAACCTGGTGACATAAATAAGTGGAGAACTAATTATTTGGCTCCCATGTGGAACAAGCAGTTATCCAAGTGGGTAGTCATATGCTGGAGGACTAAAATTTCTCAGGAATATAACATGTTATTCTCCGTTCATTGACAACCCAGTGTGCTGTTTTTTAAGATTCAGACTGTGCAGTGTGAAGGAAACTGATATGATTTTTTTTTTAATGATCTGAGCAAAATGCAAAGAGAGGTATCTTCATCAGAGAGGAGAGTGCTGCCTTCGTGGCTTGCTGGCCTTTGCCTTCTGCTGAAGAAGAGTGGGTGACCAACTCCCATGCTATCCAGATGAGCTGAATTTTGCATTGGGAGCTCTTTGTTTGAGAAATGCACAGAAAAAATAGAGTGCCTGTATTTGAGGAGGTGGTTAAAAAGAGGGTTTTCTCAAGTCTGGCTCTGCGTGGTTAGTGGAAGTCTCCAGAGTCTGGCTGGGAAGTGAGAGACGTGCTGTCCCAGAGAGGAGATGTCCAGGACAGCAGATGCCAGCCCTTGCACACAGCCCCAGGCCCAGACCTGCAACCCAGGTGACCTGGGAAAGGCAGCAGCCCCAGGGTAGCCACCCATGTCCTGCCAGCTTTCCTTACTCAGCCCACCAATTTCTTGGTAGAGTCACCATGGAGGTGAACACTTCCTGAAGGAAAACAACACATCATCAATTGCATCAAGAGTTTCCTGTCAAACTTTTCTCCTCTTTCAAAACTCTGCCACTGTGAATATCACATGGCTCTGGTTGCAGAAGCTGAGCCAGACTCATATCCTTAAAAATGGGCACAGGATGGCCTCTGATTATGTAGGTCTGTTACCTAAAGGCAGAAACAGAAGTCATCAAAAAACATGTGCTGCCTATCTAGCAGAACATGCTCATCAACTGATAAATTAACCCCCTGTAGAAAAACCAAAATCAGAAATCCCTGAACCAATTATCCCAGCAATGAGAAAATGTTTGCAGTTTTGGGACATCCTCTTTTGAGGAATAAGCTGGTGCTCACATGAGTGCACTTATTCTCCCAGCCCAGCAAATGTGTGCAGCTCAGGGTACTCCTCTGGTGGAAGTGGAAGAGAGAAAGTGCCTAGGGAGGGCTGCCTGAACTCAGGTATTTCTGTGCACCTGTCAGCACCCTGAAGCTCTAGAGTTCATTTCAGCTAATGCAAAAACAAGTGGGATCCAACAAGATACTGTCTGCTCTCAGCAGAGAGGAATTAACTGCAGAACAAAGATGTAGCTGTTCCTCCAGGGGCCCAAAATCAACAGTTGATCATTACTCGTGGAAAGTGGGGGAAAAAATCTCAGTCACACATCCATTTGGCACTTTGAAAAAGTCAGATTCCCAAATCAAAGCAATTATACACCAGGGCAAACTTTGAAACAGAACTCAGAAGACACACAAATATATTTGTAGGCTGCTGCAGCCAAAGCCCTGGAGAGCCCTGGTCCCTCTGCTGGCAAAGGTTAACTCAGATGGTTACAGAAATTGAAGGTCTCAGAGAAACAATGAAAAGAGCAATGTTTGCATCCAAATGGAAAACAAACAGAAAAAGGGAATGGTGCAATTACTGTAATTTGGATATTAGAAACTGGAAAAATTAGATAAGCAAAGGAAAAGAATACAAGAAACAGGCAACCGTTACAGAGAAAAGAGCAGTAAGGAAGTCTTTAAAATGTATTAGGAATGAAGATAAACCAATGTCTTTGGACTATTACCATATTGAAATTATAGAAATGACAACAATTATGCAGAAAGGCAAATGTTTTTAATGAACAAATGCTCCTGTTCTGAATCTAGGAGAAAAACAACCACAAATGATGCATTCCCACCAGATGATGATACAACAATTTGCATAACAGCAGAAGTTCAGGGGATAGCAAACAACAGTTACAATAGTTCAGCATCTTTGAATCAGCAGTGGAAAAATTTGCAAAGAATTGTTTTGAGGAGAACTTACTGTTTTTTCCTGGCCTGCTAATACTGGTTTTGCAGTGGTCATGGAGTACTGGCAAAATTACAACAGGAGAAGAAAAGATGCTATTTAAGGAAAAGTTGAATGGTTTGGATGCCTGCTGAGTTCTGATCCTGTGGAGATAATGGATCCCAGACAATGTGAAACAACTGCAGAAATTAAAAAATAGGAAGGGATAATATCATTAATGCTCATCAACAGGAACAGATCTTCTAAAACTGACTAGATTTTTTTATATAATGAGATTACAATTTTTCTTAATAAAGGGAATAGTGTTGATTTAAGCTTCTGTAAAATATTTGACTTGGTGTTCCACAATGTAATGTTCAAGAAGCCAGTTCAGTACAAAATCAACACAGCACACAAAGTGAATCAGATATGAGCTAAAGAATTACCTCTGCAAGACCAGTTGATGTGGGTATGTTTCAAGTGGAATCTCCACATAAATCACTGCTTGGTCTGAAGGCAGACAGTTTTACCTGAAAAAAATGACATGAAATCCCATCAGATCTGTCTGGCCACTGAGCCATGCTGGCACAAGAAGTGAGCAGTGGAAAGGAGAAGTCCCTGATGCAGGGGCTGGTGTCCTGCTTTGCCAAACACCATGAAATCACACACATTTTCTTTCAGTTATAGGTAAAGTCGGTGCTGAAAGGGATTGGGGCACTTGTGCTTGGCAAGAATGAGGATGTGTTGGAGCTGTGCCCAGAAGATCAGCTTCTGAGAGAGAGATCTGGGTCTGAGGAGGGGTAATTAGGTATAAAATGGCTAAAGGGCTAATAGAGGGGAGCCTGAGACAATTGTTTCTGAAACACTGTGCAGTGTGAGGCTGCTGGCTGCAGCAGCATGCTCCTAAGTGCTGAAGTGGATCCACTGACAGTGGAAATGTTTTCATCAGGCTTTGCACTGGAAAACAGCATCTTTTATTAGAGTGATGGCACAGCTTGAGACTGCAGTCACTACTATCAGATAGGATTCTATCTATTGAACCAAGACCTCTGTTTTATTCCAACATCAAGTCCAATGGTTTTCTTTTTTAGAAGTTACTGCAGTGCAACAAAACCAGTGTCTCATCTCTTGGAAAGGGCTTCGTTCAGTGTAGACAGATTCTTCTGCCTTTCCCCTTCCTCTGTGTTTCATAGAGTACTTTCATCTCTTCATGATCCACTGCTGAAGCACCTCATCATGCATCACTTAATAGCTGGCACATGTAATGATTCTTCATTTAGTTTCCACACAGTAATGATGGATTTTTGGTTATTAGTAGGCAATGATGGCTAAAGTGTTTTAGGATACATTTCCCTCTGAGCAGCTCTCATGCTGGGTGTCAGCACAGAGCCAGGCAGTGAGGGGACAAGACCCCTGCAGAGGGGACACCCTCACTGTCTTGGAGTATACTCATGGTGATCAGCAAAGGTGGGTCTAAGCTGGTGCATCTGCCAGGGGGAGGATGGAGGAGGAAAAGGGCAATAAGAGTCATTATTAATCACTTGTGGGCTGACTGATTATATGGCATTAATAAGGAAGTAGTAATGAAAAACTGCATGGAGCCAGCTGCTGATGCTCTTACCTCACAGGGAATTGCTGTTTTCCCTGTGTAACAAGGCACTGGTGGTCATGGGGAGCAGGGACTGTGTCCCCATGGGACACACCAAGCCTCTGCCCCCCAGAACCTGCTGGGACTGCTGCTAGTCCCTCAAAAACAAAAACAAAAAAAACCAAAAAAAAACCCCAAAAACCCAAACAAAACACAAAAAAACCCTCTCATCTGACTAAAAGGCATTTCAGTAGGTTCATGCCATCCCATCCAGGGTTCCCCAGAGATGGCACATCCTTTCCTGGTCACAGCCACAGGGACACTGCAGGATACACAGGCTCAAAGTCATGTGTTCATGTAATTAAGGCTGTGCCAAAGGCAACCAAGGATGCTGAGCTCCCAAAGTGAGAATCTCCCCGGAGAGATTAAAAATGGTCTTTAGCATTTTAATTCCCCACCCCAGCTGAAGACAACAGAGAGATCAGAGCCTAAAAGTAGAGAACTTCTAAGCAGCAGACTTACCTATGACAGGAAGAGTTGCAAAAGTATGATGGTTGTTTTGACTGAAGGTGAAAATGTTGCATTGCTCAGCCACTTGGAAGGCCACAAGCTTGTGATGGAAACAGTTACTTCAGAAAGAAGGAAAAACTGAATATTTGATACTGTTTCTTGGAAGTAATGATCACATACTTTATTTATGGGTTTTAAAGATGCTGAATTATTTAATTTGTGACTGAATTATCTATTTTATTTTAAAAATTCTGGGAAAACAAATGTAAAACAAATGACTTAACAGAGATCCCTAAAAGCTATCCAGCACAGCTATTATTTCACATCCTATTTCCAAGGAAAAGTCTGTTTAAAGTTTCTGTTTATTCAGAGACAGCTCTATCTGAGCAGGTGAAGCATTTCTTGGTTTCACCTGTCAGTTGCCACCTCTGAAATCAAAGGCTTTACCAAGGGGCCAAACTGTTGTGCTGCTTTATCACATGTTACTCATCCCCAGCTCTCCTGCAGCAGCTGAAGATCACAGCGACCTGTCCCGAGTGGAGGCAGCGCTGTGCTGCTCCTCCCACGCCTCGCCAAAAGGCCACTTGCTCTTGATGAGACATCAGCTGAAGGCAGCTCACCTGCAGCCTCCTCCCGAGCACCACCCTGGAGTGCTAAGGAAGCAGGAGTTGTGGGGAGCACACAGCTCCCCAGGGCAGGAGCACGATATTCCCAGTGGGGAGTCTGGGATGGAGCCCCAGCTCCCACCGAGGGGCTGTCTGCTACACAATAATCAGAAATATCTACAGCTCCCAGCAGGGCAGCAGCCAGCTCAGTGCACTGGGCAATCCCTTGAGGTGCTCATCTCAAAGTATCTTCTGCTTTAGATGCCTAGATCTAAGATTTAGTGTGGATAGGAGCGTGTGAGGACACACATTTTCTGGCAATTCTCGTGCATTATTAAGTTTTCTCAGTGTTGCTACTTTTTTCTTTTAATCATTTGGAAGATTTGTTCTTAGAATGATGGTTTTTTCCTAGTGGGATGAAGAATTTATGCCGCTGCTGTTTTTGTTTCACTGCAAGGGAAAATACAAATGTAAAAAAATAAACACACAAAATGGATTTTGAACCCACATTTTTGGAGTGATTCAAAGTAATTGCAGCACTACAGATTTTCAAGAGTGCTTTGGGTTTCTGGGCCCGCAGAGTTTAGAGCAATTTAAAATTAATGGAGTACTTAAAGTTTTTAAGAACACTTCAATTTGCAAGTGATCAGAGTTCAGGGATGCAGAGAAAAAGTAAATTAAAATAACTGGAAGTGTTTTTCAGAGCATTTATCGTAACTCTGGCATAAATGGCACCATGTTCAAGGGCTGCCAGCACTTTCATTGTGTCCTGTGTGCCATGGAGCTTTATGTCTGTGACAATCAGCTCTTCAGCAAAATCAACTGGCTGATCTTAAGAAAACTCTTAAGAAAACAAGTGTATTTCTAAGCAGCAAAACCCCTGCAATATTCTTTGGGCAAAATTTCTTTGCCAAAAGCTTCTTTCAACATGTTTGAAAGGACTTAGACCTGGGTGAAAAGTTAGGGAAATCCACCAGGCTGAATTGAAAGCTGCCACCACATGTGCTGCTGGTTGGATGTGATGTGCAACAGCCCTTGTGGGCACCCACATGCTCACAACAGTCTCCTGGCACCACTACACCTCTAGGCTTTATTTCCAGTTCTCTGGCTCCCCCTGAATGCCCTGCTGCAGGAAAATAGCAGGAATGTCTATAGTTATATCTGAAGGCATATGCAGGGCTTAAAAAAAATGGTTTGAACACATTAATTTACCTTAAAAAAGAGAAACTATCAGATCTTACCAAACCAAAACCAAACGAAGTAACCCTCTGAGATTCCCTGGAAAAATACACTTATAAAGGTATCTTTTCCTGCTAGGATGAAGGCACTTACACTGCTGTGAAAGCACTCAAATGAGTTTATATCTAATGTAGATCCTCAATGGACTATGAGGGCATTTCCTTGTGTATCTATTGAAACTTGTGAGTAAGAAATCACTGCTCAGTTGTTCCATTCATCTGCAATAAATCTCATGACTATAGAGGGAAAGATGCCATCCTGAAATTACAGCTTCCCCATCAATGTGCTTGAACAGGTTACACAGGGGTTGTCATTTTTCATCTGAAAGCAGACATCAGAGTTCCTTTTTCAAAGTGTTATTTGAAGTAGTAGATGATGTGGAGAAAAGAGCTGACAGCAGAAAGGAAAATAACATTTGCACATCTTGCACAGCAGTTTGAGAGGAGGCAGGTGCCAGAGGAAGAGCTGCTCCAAAGTATGGGGGAATGGTGGGGAGGTCCTATCTGCAGCAGGGGAGTTACCTGGGCTTGAACCCCAGTTTGATGGGGTAACCTTCTCCCTAAAGGTTCAAAGCTTTTGCTCTTTGTTTTCTTTCAGCACGCTCCCAACAAGTCCTGTCAAAAAGAGCTGATAAGATAATTAGTTTCAGAAATAAGTCAGACCACAGAAAATGCCCACGAACCTCAGTACAAAGAGTCCTGCCCACAACTGTGGTTTCTGAACACTACAAGGGAAGAGGAGGAGGATGTGAGGAGGAGGATTTTCCTGCTAAGATAGCACTGTGGATGCAGAAGGGATCAGCTGGAAGAAGCAAACAGTTCAGCAAACTCACACAGTCTTGGAAATGAGAAGCGGGGAAAGTGAAAGAGAAAGAATTCAAATGAGAAATTTACAAAAGTTTCTCATCTTTAAACTATGTATTCTTACGAGAAGAAAAGAGAAACAAAAATAGAGGGAACCTCCACTGGTGACAGATATTACTGTAGCCCTTTCACTCCCCCAGGTCAATGCCAAGGGCCAGCATTGTGCTCTTGGAGGTGGAGCCTTGTTTTTGGGAAAGCAATCACCTGAATTTCCCCACATCACTCATTTCAGCAGAGCAAAGGTGGGACTTCCCTTCCCTGGGAGGTGTTCAAAGGCCCAGCAAAGACATCCAAAGAGCTGGATTAAAGCAATTGAACTCCCTGTTAAGTAGTGCAGACAACCCAAGTGTATGTGAATTCCCATGTGGGTTGGCACAGAGCCTCCCACTGACTGAATGGCTTCGTTGTCAGACCCTGGATGGTCCCAGGTCCTGCTGGGGCACACACCTGACAGCTGCTGGTCCTTGGGAGCAAAGCAAGCCCAGCTCTCAGGAGCTGAGGGGGTGAGTCTCTTGGCAAAGGAGCCCCTTTCTTGTGAGCCAGGAGAGATGTGCAGTTTCTGCAGCCCAGCACAGGGACATGAAGAGCCCATAAGAGGTGTGGACACTTCCCCCACACCTCCATGAGTGCTGCCTCCTACCCCTGCTCCTTCACCCACCCTTCTGTGAGCACAGCATGGTCACAAGAGAGAACCACTGGGCCACCCATCACTAGGAAAAGGGCTGAGAAGAGAGGCCACCTGATCCAACCTCACAAACCCACTCCCTCCTAATCTGCTCTGGATTATTGAGCTATTTAAAGTTAATCACTCATTGCAACGCTCTGTGCAATATCTGGGAGCAGAAATATGTGCCCTGCAAATTAGCAGTCTTCATTGATGGATGCTTCCAGGGAATATTGCTATCCTCTGAAAGGGGATAATCAGGCCTTTTTATCTCCTGAGGCATTGGGAAATAGCCTAAAATTCAGTAGTGATGCTTTTAGACAGCTATGGGTAGCTGTGATCTAACTTATTTAACCTATGGCCTGAGTTTTGAAAACATTGGAGACAAGATACTACACCTAAAAATGTGAGATACAGAAGGTGTTTGTCATGGAATATGATGCATAAGTCTATATACCTGATTTTTAAGATATTTATAGATAGGGTTTTTTGTTGTTTTTTTTTTTTAAAAAAAAGCCTGAGGTGCAAATAGGCAGTTTAAGGGATTTTGTAAATTGCCTGCTGATTGGGAAGTTATGAGCAAGAAAGGACAATGCCTGTTTTGTGCATTGGTTGTTATTACAATTAATAGGTGCCCTCGGCTTTACAGAACTCTTTGGAAAGCCTCTATAGGTTAGACAATGCAATTATGTCTGGAAAAGGCAATCACATCTCCTGCAGAATAATTTACAAGGACATTAAATCAATAGGCAAATCATAATTAATTAAGAAGCTTAATGTGTTGACTTTTTAATGTCTAATTATACTTCTATTTATATCAGTTACAGGTAAGAGTCAAAGAAGTGGAGACAGAATGCTTTTTAAAGAGTTTTCCCAGTCTTAAAAGAAAAACCTACCATACAACATTTCCCAAAGGAATATGAGCTGAGAGCTTGAATTACAAAAGAGGTAAAAGAGATGATGAGATGGTGAAGCAAGAGCATCATAAGTAGAAATTTAATCATATAGTACAATAAAATATTTTTATCATTGAAATACCTGAATGTAAACTTAGCTTCCCTATTGAAATGAAACACTTAGTGCTCTGCCTCTCCAAACACAAACATGAATCAATTTGGCTTAGTGAATTTAAAGCAGTTCTTGCATGATAGACTTTGGCTTTCTGCTGAGCAGCAATGTGAAAGTAGCCATGTTGATCATCCAGAAATATTGCCATCATCTTCTGTCACAAGCTGGACTAGGGCAATGAACATCCTTTTTTTAAAAAAAGTTTTAAGTGTTTTCCAGTCTCCAGTGAGCTCTTTGAGGTTTTCCCAGCCTTGCTAGGGTGGAGGAGCTCCAGGGGAGTGAGGAGAGCAGTGATGCATCACAGAATTTACCAGGAACTGTAAAAGGGCTGCAGACATCACCTTCCCTGTCCCTTCCATCCTCCCACCTGCTGCCACTGGGCAGGGGACTGATGCCCAACACAGGACACCCGTTCTCATGGTGTCTGAACATGCTCTGCATCTTGCTGAAGCAGAGACCAGAAGACTCTGCTCCTCCAGCCTGAAGGGTCAGGCCTCAGTGGGTGATGAACCACCCCGAGTGCACAGAATGCCAGGAGCTGGGCTGAGCCCAGCTGGGAGCTCAGAGCACCTTCCCCCAGCTGCTCAGGAAGCCAAACCTCTCTGCTGAGTGGGGGCAAAGCTCCTGCTGCTCCCCACATCTCTGCTGTCAGGAGCATCCAGCACGGTGGTACCAGGGGAGGGGGTCCTGTGTTCCCAGTGTGCTGGAGCTCAGCAGGGCAGGACTGGCCCTGCTCCCCAGTTAACCCCAAACAAACACATCCCTGCTGTGTCACTGGGCTGGCATGGTGTGTGCACAGGGATCCTGGGGACTAACCTGCTTTATAGGAAAAGCACAAACCATGACAGTAATTTACTTAACTCCTGCCAAAAAAAAAATCTTTTCACCAGCAGTAATTTCCTGAGTGGAGTCTGGTTTGATTTCAGTTTTACTCCATGGCACAGAGATTCATCAAGCCAGCTTGGCATTATAAAGCACTGCAAAGCATGAAATATGAACTTGCCATTTTCAGGGTTGAAAAAAATGTTGCAAATTGTATGAAGAGGTGTCAAGGTTCTTATGAAGGCAAGATTTTATATGTGTTTAATAAAGAACAATTTTAAGAATGGAAAAAGTAAGAAGGGGAGGGAGAAAGGAGGTAAAATGTAAAGAAACAAATAAAAAACTTCTTTTAGAAATTATGATTTGCAGAAGAGAATATTTGAACTACTTCCTAGCCTGCTTCATTTCCCCATCATGGACTGATGTCACAGCTTTAATCCCAACTGTGGACTAATTTGCCAGGCTGCCCATGAAATGCAGACTCACTTGCCACATCCCATCTGTTGGTGGTATTCCTGTAGGGTTTAGGTCATGAACCTCTTCTGATTTGCAGACCCTGCTGGATTTATCTGTGGCTGCTAGTTTGAAGCTGCCTGAGCTGCTTCCTCCCTTCAGAACTCCTCCTCTCCACTTCTGCAGGCAGAAGAGTCAGAGAATCTTCAGGATCTGCAGCCCTGTCCATTGATTTATATCACCACGGGTTTAAATCTGTACAGTTTCTCTGGGTATTATTAATTCTCCACTTTCCCAAGGACAGAATTGTTCACTATAAATCAGAGGTCTTCATAAATTCTCTTTGTCATCTGTGGTAAGCACGGGTTGAAGTTAATTTTTACAGCCCCAATGTGATGCCTGTTATTGCTCATATTTTCCATGTACTCAGTTTGGTAAAAATAACACTGATACAAGTAATTCCCAGAAAACCATAAACCACAGAAAACCTTTACATATTCAGCTAAAATCTTTGCCTGCAGAGCCATACTGGTTTTCCTGACCCCTGTTTGGAGGTGATTCACAGCTGCACCAATAATGCTAAGCACAAAAAGGGGAAATGTGAATTATTTTGTCACCACTACCACCTAGATATTTTCAGAGAATCTATTAAAGTGTGTATGTTTTATCAATTCTAGTAAAAATGTATTAGGCTGAAAAGCATCCCATTGGTATTTTTATTTTTTTAATGCCCAGGCTGCTGTTGCAGTGAGAGTTCCAGAGCCAGGCAGGCCAGAAACCACCGAGCATTATCTGGTTAGAAAATTAAGTGATGGATGCAGGGTGAATTCCAGTGAGGAGTCCCACAGTAAGTCTGGAGACCTCAGGTGAAGATTAGCTATTGCTCTGACTCATTTTAAACCCCTCATCAGCCAGCAAGATATAGAAAAGTTTTGCATTAATGAAGGATGGACTCTGATAGTGGTAACAGAGCAACAGGAGGGAGTTACCAGGAATATCTATTCAGATACTGAGGCTTGTTTATTGTGTGTACTTTGTAGTGAAAATTTAATTTTCAAATGAAGGCAGGTCAGTTCATGACCTCTGAGCTCTGGGAGGGAATATCAGCTCCATAGACATAAGGTGGCACAGACTGAGGATCTCTTGGAGAAGGAAAGGCTGAGCAAAATGGAAGGATGAGAAAAATCAGGATGTTCTGGAAAGGGCAGTTTTACTCTCTGAAAAAAGTGAAGGTATAATAATAATATCAGTTATCTCTAGTAAAGTCACATAAATAATGCATTAGTTGAAACAAAAGGGTGGGAATAATTTTTTTCACTGTTTTAGCAGTTTTTCTTTAGTTGATGACTCCTAAAGAGAATCTGAAGTCAATCAAAAACTGTATCTTTCATTGCTGGCAATGTGACCAAAGCACTCAGTAGCTTCCTTTCCTCACTACTGGGAGCCATCCTTCATGCATATGGATTCTCTGTTTGAAGAAAGATGGTTAAAACAAAAGGACTTAATTATCAAGCAGAATAAATGAACAAAGATGTTTAATTAAATAAACCCAGAAACCTTGAGGAAACAGAGAAATCTATAAAACAAGTAAAAGCAGCCAGATTTCTCAGGAGTGGTGCAAGGGCTTGGAAGTTCCTAATGATAGCAGAGGTACAAAGGGAGGAGGAGAGCAACATTTCTGCTCTGCCAAGCCTGCAAGGAACAGATTTACTGAACTAGAAAGACAACCTGTCCTGCTGCACAGGGCCATTGCAGAAGGGAACTTGCAGCAACCTCTGCCAGCATTTTGCAATCAGCAGACAGTTAATGAAGATCTCCTGTAAGACAGATAGTAATATTGGATGAAAGCTGGCTCTCTGGGCATGTTGCTCATCCTGTAGCTCGAAGCTAAATCCTGTAGCTGAAAGCACAGCCAGGTATTGAGTGTTGGTATTGATGGCTGTTAAAGCCCATCAATAGGCTGCAATATAGGTAACTATTAACTATGATGGTAAAATAAGCTTTTGAATTGTTAAACTCTAATGCAGAATTAATTGATTAACCATTCTTAAACAATTGGGTTTTTGTAATCTATGAATTCACCTTTACTATTAAATGAAATGACAACTTGTGTTTGCCATGGCATCCACACCATCACTGTGTACAAAAGTGCAGCCCTCTGCTTGCTCTGCCCAGCCACCCCATGATCATCCTCCTGCTCTGCCTGGGTTGATCTCTCACAGAGGAAAAAAGAGATTTGCACATTTCCACTCCTGCCATGCTGAGTAATGTAAAGTCTGTTGCTCCACCCTCCAGCCAGGAGGAGATATTTCATTGTCCTGAGTGGTATTTTATCCCATTGGCTGAAGATATACCACAGAATTTAACATATTTTCCCAAAGCAATTCCACTAATTATTCATGTGGAGTGAAAACCAAAGGCTTTTTAAGGTGTTTACTTCCCCCTTATAGCTGGCAAATTGATTACTGGTTCAGCTCCATTGAAATCACCAGCAAAGGACAGACAAATTACTTTTACACCATGAAATGCAGAAAACAAAAACTCCCTGTTAATTTAGCTGGGTCCTTAGAAGTGCTTCAGAGATTTTGTTAGCAGAGGAGTTAACATCATCTTGTGCTACTTAAAACCCAACACATTTCTCACTATGTTTTCAAACATAACACTTGATTTTATTTTTAAACATTGATGTGGCCTGTGAAAATTTCTTGGAAATCTTCTTTGGAAAGGGCAATACTGGGTAATTCTGATTTTATCTTTAAGGGACCTTTCAAGTACTGTGTGTGTTTTTCTCTTCAGAGAGAAAGATTTAACTTGCTTTAGAGAAAAAGCAGGTTCTATTAAGAAAAGTGATTAGCAAATGCTTATATAACTTGCTGAAATGTAAAATTAGACTCTATTTTCAAGCTGCTGACCTACTAGATTTCTTTGTGTCATGTGGAGCTCTAACACAATAGTAACTGTGAAAGTAATGCTAAAATTGGAGCTGCAAAACTTGACTGCTTTATTTTTCCCTTTCCTATGTAACACAACAAAACCAAGGGTCTGGCAACACTGATGGTGCTGAGGAAAGCTGGGGTGGGGTGCAGCAAGCACAGAGCAGGAGGGGCCTGGCCCTCTCCAAACAGACTGAAATCTCTCTCTGTTGCCACAAGGAGTTGTTTTGTTCTGGACTGTCTCTGCAGAGGATAAAAACACTTTAATTTCCAGCAGAGCTGAGCATCTGCTGCTTTTAACTTCTGAAAGCATTGAGAGCATGTTGATACACACGATACTATTTTGGAGACTTTATTCAGCCAAAAGGTAACCACACATAATTCTGCATAATTCTGTGGGGCAGGAGAACCCCCTTTGGGATTACCTCAGTTTCATATCAGGTGCTCCTACCTGCAGGGCCCTGAACCACCAAATGCTTTAGGCTGCAGACATACAGCCCAGAATACCTAAACCTGGGTCTCTGGACAGCTTTCCAGACCCTAAGTCACCTCCATGAAAACAAGTTTCACTGGGATTTGCAGGAGGCTAAATTAACTGCAATTCAAACTTTCCTGTAAATAATTCACTGCCCTGGTAAGTATGTGACTAGTCAAATCAATATAATATTCCAGTCATAGAAATCAAATTAAATAAACCAAATCCATGTATTGCAATCTCATTTGGAACATGCTATTTTATTAATTGGTCTTGTAACTTCACATGCTGAATAAAAATAATATACCTATTCTAATCTCCTTAAGGAAGGAAAGGTACTGGAACAAAATGTTTTCCACTCTGAAACTGACTGACAGATCTATTTATTCTTCCTTGTATTGATGATGGAGAAGATACAAATAGAGCACAAAAGGGACACTTGTCTGAGCATTAGCCATGGATACCCAATCTGGCTGAGCCTGCAATAGGCTGAGAGCAGCAGCCCAGGACCAGGAGTGTGGATACTCTCTGGAAGGGGCAATGATGTTGCCAAAGCCCAGCCATGTGCTCATCAGCCCTGTCCTTATTTTGCTGCCAGAAAAGTGCTCCAAAAAATCCTGTTGTGAACACCTGTGGCATCTAACAGAGATCTTCTGCAGTGTCACTGTTGGGGCTCTTGGTCTCATAATTACATGTGCTGGTCATTTGTTCTTCAAATTTTTATTTTTATAATTGTTTTAAACATTTGGAAACTGTTTAGGAGAATGGGAAACCTCCTGTGAAACTTGCAGCCCATGGAAATCCATAAACTCTCTAAGAGAGTTGTTCATGCTGGGCATGAGACAGGCCAGTATCTGAATCCCAGAGGGATTTCTTGTTTTACTCATTAAGCCAAGGAAAACAGAACATTTTGACTGTGCTGGGAAGATGAGCACTCACACCTCATGTTCTGACCTGAAGTTCTCCAAGCATTGTTTACCTCCTGCATCACTGTAGGATAAAGTACAAAGGAAAGCACACCAAGACATTCAGTGACTGCTTCCCCTGTGTGTGTGACAGACCATGGCCATCCAAAGAACCCAGCAAAGAGCACAAAGCTAAGTTCTGTCCATCTGGGGAGGAAAAGGGGGAAAGGAGAACAAATAGCAGAGCTCAGTTCTGTCAATCTCCTCCTAAGGAAATTATATTTGCTGGTTAATATGTTTTGCTTGACCTGGCTTCCAATGAGTTTGAGGGACACTGCCAAGATGATTCATGACAGCAAAAGCTGGAAAATCAAACACATTTTTGGTAACTTAAGACCAAGGAGTGATTTCATCCTTTCCTCTTGAAAGCAGGACTTCCCTTGGTATTGAAGGTTTGTAATGAAGACTCAGCATTTATCAAAATACCTCCTTGACAGATTTTCCTCTAGGAAAATTAAGAATAGAGATAGTTCTAAATTTTTATAATACACACACATGTCAAGTAATAAGGAATAGTATTTGGGGTGCTGTCTTTATATTTGACATCAGGATATATCAAATGATACAAACCTTCCACAAGAGAGAAGTGTTAATGTGGAAAGTTGCTGGTCTGGACTTACTATGTCCTTGATGAATTGGCTTCCTCTCCTTTTTTTCCTGCAGTTTCCTTATTTTTGATATATTTTTGTATTCCAAAAAGAAAATCCCTAATCAGCCAAAGCAAGCCTCAGGCAGGACTAACAAAAGAGGTGTTTGAGTGAAATATTGGCCTGATGGGCTCACAGCTCAGTTTGCTGTTAGTTAAGCCACACCAAGAGCCATTGCAATTAACCTGGGACCCACAGTGGAGGATTCCTGTGGGATGTTCCTTTTTATGGGGAAAACGAGGCAACCTCCTGAAATAAAATTGTCATATAAAATTGTCAAGTTCAGAACAAGATCCCATAATTTAACCAGCACTAAATAAGGAAAAAAACCCACAAGTGAGGGACCTTGTAGTCTAAGATATAAATTAACATGGTGAACACTTTAATCTGTTTCTTCATCACCCTGTGAGTTGTTCCAGACCAGGGATGTACCCTGGGTGAGGCACCCATGACTGCTTACCCCCATCAAAAATTTGTCCCTCATCCCTGGTTCTGCCTCAGGCCCTGAGCCTGCTTGAGCTGGAAGCCATTGGCAGCTGGGATGCCTAGTTTGGTCAGGACATGAGAATGGGTTGCCACACACAGTGGCATAATTAGAGCTCTCTTGTATGAGAAAACATGGATCAAGCCCTGCAAATATTTTAGTATGGTCTTTGACTAAAATCAGTTTAGATTGATGGCCAAGCAATTTATATCTGATCAAGTCCTGCTGACTGGCACTGAGGTTTGGAGTGGGATGCAGTGATGCACCAATCTTCCAGGAGCTGCAGTTTTCAAATTTCTTCCTAATTACCCAAAACTTGTTAGAAAAGCACCCTTAAATCAGCCACAAGAATCCTTCCATTCAGCAGCTCAGAGACCTGTGCAGGGATTACTCTGAGCTCTGCTGTTAGGATGAAGCTGGGAAGGTTGTGGGTTTTTTAGACTCAGGCAGAAGCATTTCTTGAGTGTCATAAGCCCAGCTCCTCCTTTCATGTGACACATCTGGGTTACGGTGAGCTGCCCCCAGGCAGTCTGCTTGTGTAACATTGCATCCAGCAGCCCTGCACAAAGGAGCACAGGGAGGAAAATACAGAGCCAGGAAAAGAATTCGCTTAGGAATTAAAAACTAAGGATGCAGGGGAGAGGGAGGATGGAAGGGTGTTTTTCATCCTGGGGTGGGTAGAGGAAATGTCACCCACTGCTGCTTTTCTGAGCTGAAATGTTATTTTTGGCAGGGCTGAGGCAGCCAAGCAGGGGCTGATGTGGGGGAGCCCTCGGCCTGAGCCTCCCAGCCCTAAAAAGGAACCACATGGTGCTGCTGGCGAGCTGGCAGGGCTTGCTCAGAGCCAAGGCACCCGGGCTGGGGCCCAGGCACTTGTGGAGGGAGCAGAAAGCAAATGCTGAGTCTTCTACCTGAGGTTTTCCATACTCAGACCAGCAACAGGAGGGAATGACTGCAGGTGCCTGTGCCTTGCCCCTGGCAGCCTCAGGAGCACTGTTGGACTGTGACTCACTCGTGCCCTCGAAAACCATTCTGCTCTTTTCAGATGACATGAGCATTTACACTGGCTCCACACTGGCAATTCCCTGCTATCCAGACATTTCCTCTCAGCCCAGAGAGCCTCAGCACATCACTGTACAAAATCACTGTAGGAAACTGTTTTTCACATATTTAAATTCATATAAAACAAAATCACCAAGCGACAGCTGCAATATGAACTGTGCATTGAAACAAGTGGATCTGCATGTACATCTTCTGTCCACCTTCCCCCCGTGCTTCTTGGCTTCCTACACCTTTGCAGAGGTGGAGGAAGCCAAGGAGCAAATGAAGGAACCCCTTACCTCTATGGACAAGACAGTGAAAAGCAATATGTATTTGCTGAGTGGTCCACAGGGTCACAAAATTTTGATTTACAGCAGCAGTGAACTGGCAGGCAGAGCTTTCCTCTCAGGAGAGTAAGTCACAGCCACAAGGATCATTATTCACTGCTCAGAAATATCATCCCCTAATAATGCATTTACTTTCTGTGCTTAGATTCCTTTTAATGCTTTTGTCTTAGCAAAGAAAGAACGTGACTTAATTCTCATTTTGAATAGTCTCCTCTGTTAGCTTTATTAAAATGCAAACTAAAGAATGATGAGGTGGACAAATGCTAAATAGAAATGGAAATACCAGCTAGCTTTGAAGTACTTACAACTTCTGAGAAAGGCAAAATTATACAGAAAATTAGTTCTGTAGGTTCTTAAAATTTGCAGGAAGTAGAAAATATTTAAAACTTCCTTAACTTGACCATCAAATCTTTCACTGTGCTGTTGTTTTAAAACTCATGAGAAAGGAACAACAGTTCAGTCATCAAAGACTGAGAAATGAAACTGCAGATGTTGATTAGCAATTCCCTGTATGATCTCTCACAGCCTTCCTGCCTAGCCTTGCAAGGCCATAGGTGTTTGTAACCCATTCTTGAAGAATTAACACCAAAGATCCTCCCCTGTGACCACTAGGGATATCAATAAAACACTGGTATCAATAAAACACTCTCATTAGATAACCTGGTTGCAGGGCAGGTGATGGATGACATCAGCAGAGTGACTGCAAAGGAGCTGCCACAGCTCTTGTGGGGGATGTGAGGCTCTTCCTCATCTCTGCTGCAGTGGATGTGGCACTGCCAAACTCCAGAGGCACTTCAGCAAAACTGGGCACTTTTCTTCTAGCCTCCCATTTTCCCCACCAAAGGGGTTCTTCCCATCACTTGCTGCATATTGGTCCAGGTGTCACCAGTAAATATTCAGCCCTCCAAAAGAGACCACCACACATGGGTAGGATCACTCAGGGAACATGAAAACATTTACATGTCTGAGCTGGAAAATCAATTTCAGTGCTGTATGACACCATCTCCATGAAATTATTCATATTACTACTTTGCAGAGAGAGAAAATGCCTTTGAGCCTTCCTTGCTACTGAAAAATACTTCAGATAAGCTGTAAGCAGATAACCTAACCCTAACGACTAATGGTAAACTATTTGCCTTTCTTTTTGCTGACATTACAAAGTAAGCAAAGTATTTTATATATATATATATTATCAATGCTATGGTGACATTTTTTGGGTGGTGTCACTCCAGAACAATGATTTATGCTTTGGAGGTGGGGGAGGCTTCTTTAGGTAAACAGAGAGGGGAAGATTTGGAGATGTGCTCTGGCTGCCTGGAGCCAAGACATGATCGTGGTTTTATCACAGGATACTAAAAAAATAAAATCACAATCAAAAAAAAGAAAACCCTGTGGGCCCTTAAGGTAGCTGGATCCAGAGCTGACCTCCCCAGACATGTTTCTACCAGTCTTCATCATCTGAATTTCCAACACAGCTCTGAGGCTGCAAGTGCCATCTTTTCAATGACTTATTTTAATGCAAATTGATCATCCAAGTGCTTTTGCAGTATAAAAATTACAGCCAAAATTAAAGTGCCTTTTAATGATTCTCTGGTTTACAACTCTGAGACAACCAGGAGACTGAGCTTAGGAAAGAATATCCAGGATCCATGGAGAATTTCTGGTGTGCCAGTGGAAATACAAGACTGACAGAGAATTTAAGTTGCTTTGCTCTATAACTCCTACTGATTTTTTGAGTCTTTGGCATCTGAAGGTAAATAAGTCTATCAATTGTTGGTAGAAATTCCTTAAAATTGATATTCTTAAGCTTTTTTCACCTCACCAATATCAAGTCACTAAACAAAGTTACGTAAGAATGGAAGAAACTCATGATTTTTTGCATCTCTTTTAATAGCGGTCGAAAAAGAGTTTAGACATCACCAGGAATGTGCATTTCTCTGAAACTCAGAAATTTGGCTCAGGATTAACATCTGCTATGGTCCTTCAGGCTGAAATCTGGAATTTGTGCCCCATCTTACTCCATAAATCCAAACAGGAAGCACTTGACTAATTCTGCTGAGCACAGGAGTTTTAAATGTCCAGCTTTTTCTTTTACCAAGGTGGTTGTTGGAGAAGACTAAGGAAAAGGATTAGATGGGAATCCTGCCTGGCTGAGCATGACCATTGCAGATGGGATCCCTTAGGGCAGTGTGTCTTTTCCTCTGAAACATTAACTTCGTGGTTTTTTAGTCCTTTCTCATTTTTCCCACCTTTGATCATTCCCATAAGCACCAGTCAGTGCTGACAGCAGGAATTTGTGCTTACCTTTCTTTCTGATGCTTCCTTCAGTTTTTCTTTTGGCTCTCCTTAGCTCCAGTTAATTCTGATCCTCCCCTCCTACTACTGGGAAATGATCTCTCCATATATTGCTTATCTCCTTTCCTGTTTTAATGAAAGGCATGAAAGACAGTGGCTGAAATTGTATCATGGCACAAGGATTTGGTAGATGATGCTATTGTCTACAGACACACTGGGTCCTATAAATACAGAAAGTCTGCAATTATCATTAGAGGGTCTGTTAAAATTGAAAAGCAGGGGAATGCCAGTTACCCATTAATGAAAATCTCTCACTTCCCCTGTTACCCTTGGTGGAAACTGGCAAGCTGATTCCTATTCTGGGTATTGTTCCCTTACCTCCAGCCCTCTTTTCCTCCTTTCCTCTCATTTCCATTCCTGTCAAAGCCTGCAGTGCCTTCACCACTGTGTTCCTTCTCTCACATCTCACAGAAAAAGATGCAGCTCATTAAGTGCAAGCATTTTTACTGAATCCAGATGCATTGTTTCTGTACTAATTTATTTCCTGAGCACACCCCAGTGCCTGTGGGCACAGAGTTAAATGTCTGGGAGCTCGTGTGTGCCAATCAGAGCCTGGAGTGAGCACATCAGTGGGGACCAGCTGCAGCCATCACCACCTTTTCTCCACAGCTGCACCCTGACAGGTGTGGGCAGGGCATCAGGATCCAGATTTGTACCCAGGTGTTCCTTCACAGGCTGCATCTGCTCAGAGATCACTTCTCTGTCTGTATGTGGATATGGGTATTTACACACACTATGTGTGCACACACATATGCATGTATTTCCATTAATATATATTTATGCATTTATCATTCTACATCAATATTTATTACATAAATGTAATTGCAAGACTTGGGACTAAATATCAAAACCTGGCCACAAGTCTTGATGAAACTAGGCAAACTGTTTTGTTTAATAATTTAGGTTATTGAAAGCACTCAATTTCAGTATCAACCATTATTTAATTTTTTTAATTGAATGAAGCTGAAGCTTGTAGAGTGAAGTGCAGGATTTTGTACTACATGACAAACAGCAGCACCAAAATATTTGGACACTTCTGGGCCCTTTTTCCTCTGTTTTGAGCTAAGTAATCCAGAAGAACTGGTCCACTCCCATAAATGGTTTAACATGTGAAAACTTATTTCCAGGGAATACATATATTTATTCCAGGTAATATATGCAAAATTATGCACATGTATAATTAAACCACATAATTCATGTTCAGATTTAACTTTATTCTGAAATTTGAAAAATTGGATACAAAAACACAAATAAGACTTCTTCTGCATTTGCCAGTAGGACACCTACAAAGAAAAAGCTTTCTCACTGTTTTTTTCCAACCTCATCATGAGCCAGGAGTGAAGAAATTAGTAAATATACACAGTTGTCTGCACACCATCCTTGTGTATAAAAATGCCCCTTTTTCAGTGGCACAGTGACTCATTCCTGCACAGCCAGATCAGAAGCCCAACGTGGGGAGCAGGAGTGGTTCTGCTGCTCTGAGCTCCTCTTCATCCATGGGATGAGCACAGGAAGCCCATGGGGAGATGTTTTCCCAAATCTCAGCCATCATTCAATACTGAGGTTTATCCACTCCTGAGGAACTTCCTGCTCTGTTCTTGACTGAAGCAAGGCAAGACTCCCAAAATGGTGTCATTTAAGTACAATTTTGGCCAGGCAGTGTTAGATTTCTTTCACAGAGGTTACAAAAATGTCTTTTCATCTAATTTTCTAAGAGCCAAGAGTAACTTCTTGTTCCTGCATCTCAAAAGCTGAAGAGTAAAGGGTCACATGTCAGGATCCCCAGCACAGGAGGGGTAACACAACAGAACATGCACACAAACACAGCCTTTAATTTATATTGAATGTACAGTTAAACATCTTCACAGTAAAAACCTGTAGTCATGCATTGTGGAGGACACAGGAATGCCCCAGAACTGTTTATCATCCAGTCTGGAGCCACAGACAACTGATAATCACGTATTAAAAAATTATGAATATGTGGAATTTATCTTTGGGGCAGTAATCAGTCAGCTGGGGAAAATCTGCTCTGCTCATTGCTTTTTGCATCCCTTATTATAATTTAACATTCAGATGCCTAGGAATCAATTTAGGAACAGAAATTTAGCTATGACTTTTCCAAAATATTCCTCTAACTCTTTGCCTGGAAAGGTCACTGCTGCTCATTGTATCATCACTTCTGAAGCTGCTGCTGGGAGAAGCAGAAGCCCCACTTGCAGCCTTTCAGACACAGAGCATTCACAGTACTGGATTCAATTTCAGATTATCCTTTTATTCATTTTTCCCATCTGTACTGGGATGTTAGTCATCAGGGTTAGCCAAGAAATGCAATGTATTCACAGGTGTGTCCAGAGTAAGGTAGAAAAGATAAAATTCAGAGAGGTATTAATAATGCAATAGTTAGTATCTACATAAATGTAGTTTTTTAGCCCAACATAATTAGCTGGTGGGTATTATAAAGTTGTTGGATTTCTTTTCTTTGCAATAGACCATATGCTTGAGATAATGTGATTAATGTAGAATTACATATAAATCCAGCTCTGAAGCACATTCAGCATTGCAGAGATGAATGTCATTTGGGCATTGTTATGCATTTCATTTCTTCAGAAGTTTTGCTGCCCAAGGCCAGAAACATTTAAATAGGTCAGGGATAACTGTCTCTATCACACTGCCTTTAGATGCTCCTTGTTTCACTTTGGCCATCGATTTTTCCTGATTTGCTCTGCAATAATCACTTGAATTATGTCATGGAGTTGTGATGCCACCTCAGTAAAGCAGAGCTCCGGGGACAGCAGAATCACAGAATCAAAGGATGTCCTGAGTTGGAGGGATTCACAAGGATCCATGTAATCAGCTGCCACTAGCTGAAACCCAAAATCAGTCAGAGTTAGGTTGGAAAAGGGAAGAATTACTTTGCCAAAAACCAGGATGCTCTGGATCTTGAGCCACTAAAACTTTCATTTCATTACCTGACTTGGTAAAATCCATGTGTGTGCTTTCAGTTCTGGTAATTCATCACAGATTCAAACACACAATTCTGGAAACAATTTTGCTTAATAGTGCTCCTGACACTTTTCCTTGATGGTGGAGTCAAAGTCATAATGCACAGCAAGTACTCATTTCTGCAGTCAGTCTTACAGGAGTTGGGCTACAAGGTGCAAACACTGCCTTTGCAAATAAAGCTGGGCATTCACAGAATCTTTGTAAATACCTGTGTAATTGTCCAAAAGTGGTCTGGATGGGTCCTTCTCCCACTGGAAACCCCCTTTAGTCCCTAAGTGTGTCCTTGTAAACACTGGGGCTTGTGCCAGATGCTTACAGGACTCTTGGAGTTTCCCACTCCCCTATTTTTCTGTAATTAGAAGTAATAAATAAATAAATGGTTGGCTTTCTGTCATTCCTTTCCTGCCACACCACCATGCACAGGATATCACTTGTAAAGTCAGAGAGAAATAGTGCCTTTCATGAAACATAAATTATTTTATTGACTCTCTAGCTAATATCCCCCTAAAATCTCGGGTTCTGTGGTCACAGCTGGCATGTTCAGGTGGTATGATGTACAGTTCAGTGGTTTGGCTTCCTCAGAAAGGTTTACCTTGCTCATGGGTCCTACCAGCCTGTTGGTCTGGGGCTTAAAATAGAGCTGTCAATACCACTTTTCTTGGAAGAATGCAATGCTGTTATTCTGTATAAAAAGAATAGAGCTTCCAAAGAAAACATTCTGCTTAATGTGGAAAAAAATAACACAGAAGCTATGGAATCAACAAACAAGCTTCTCTCCCTTTGGCCTGGGTTCCTGCCATGAGCTAGCCTAAGGGAGTCAATGGTGTCCCAGCATCAAAGCAACAGAACAGTTTATCCACCCTTGCCCTCCTCAAGCAAAGATGATTTTCTCTGAAATGATTTTTGTACAAGCAGCATTATTTACTGAATGGATATTGAAGATGTTTTGCTGCCCTGCAGCCTCTGAGGCTGGGTATCAGCTCACTGAGGAAGCAAGAGCCTTGCCTGGATGTGAGTGCACTTTCCTTAGGGACAGGGACTGCTCTCTGCCCGGGAGCAGATGAGCAACAAGACACGCATTGACCTCAGGGAGCTGCAGCAGGGCCGTGGGTTTGGGGCATCTCCATGCACCCGCAGCAGCCCCAGCTGCACCTGCAGGTGTTATTGCCTCTGTCACCCCAGATGTGTCCCAGCCTCCTGCTGCCGAGTGCGCAGAGGTACAGAACTGGCACTGGGCAGCGTCTCCCTGCAGCCCTCTGCTGGCAGCTCCGTCTTCCCATTCGTCTCAAGCAGTTACCTGAAAGACTCCAGAAGGTCTTCTCGACATCAGCAGGCTGGACTGGGAGCAGCCTACAGGGAATGGGGATGTCAGCCCAAAAGCAGCGTGCAGAGGTGCCCTGAGCAGTCATTGGAACTCGCTCTGCTGCTGTATCAAACAAAGGCACCCGGGTGTTTCAGAGAGATAATTGCAAATCAGCTTTCTTGGGCTGAGGCATTAAAGCCAGGCACAGCTGCCCCACTCCCAACTCGTGACTTGGTTCATATTTTTATGAGCTGTCCAATATTTATTAAACTCAGTGAACTTGCTGCTCAACACAGAATTGTTACAATACATCACAAGGAAGGAGTGCTGGAGGAAGAACATTCTCTGGTGTTGTGAAAAAGGGATGAGCTTCCTGGGCTCTCTGCATGTGTGTTGCAGGTGAGGAGCCAGGGATGGTGCCATGAGCCCCTCCCTCCCTGCCTGCCTGGGCTGCTGATGGTCCTTCTGCAGTGGCATGGCTGGGTCAGGCAGCCAGCACAAGGGAGTTATTTGCAGAGTGAATCACACCAGGAGCAGTCACTCCCTAGAATGAAAAGCTGGAGGGGGGTGCTGGTGGAAGGCTTTGCAGGTGTGCAAGCATTGAAGAAAATGACTGAAACCCACCACAGCTCGTTGAGAGCTTGCAGCAACATAGAAGGAGGGACAGGGCACTGTACTGAGCACAACAGCTGGAAACCTTGACCTGGGACACAAGGGCATTGACTTTGCTCATTGTTGATTGGCAATTTTTTCAAGAACAAGAATGAAAGAGGAGATTGTGATTGCTAAATAAATCTGCTCTTTCCAGAAAGTTCTATTCATCTAGGATTCATGCAGGTTTTAGCATTATTGCCTCATGTTTTGCACTTGGAATAGATTGTTCTTTCAAACATGCTGAATCCCACTCCAGCATCCCAGGCCATGTCAGAGGTATTTTAAGCTTGGACAAATAGACTTGTCCTTGCTCACCCAGATCCTGTGCATGACAGATTTTTGGATTTTTCTGCAAATGGAAAGGTCTCAGTGTAAATACCTTGTCTCAGGGAACTTCAGCATATGGTGGTCCCAGCACTGCACCACGTACCAGGCGCCCTCTTGCCCACGTCTGAATGAATGACTAACATTTGCTTTCAATTTTCTATGCTAAAGGCAGCAGTGACAGTGAAGATTGTTTAAAGTTTCATATTTTGTAGCTGTCTAGAGGGTTTTTGACGAATCATTGAAGTGAAGATCTTTGTGTAAGACGTTTCTAAGTTATGCACATCTTCGCTCTCCCCGGCAAGTCTCTGACACTTCTGCTGAACAAACACAATCTTTAAGGTGATTTGCAGCCTCACAGGCTCACTGAGCATCCCTACCCCCAAACTCAGCCTTAGAAATTTGAAAATCTTCAATCTGATTGTTTTTAAGTGGTCTCATGCCTCATGTAACAAGCTTTCTCCTGCATATTGCAGATCTGTGAATGCTTCATCTGGCACTTCACATTGTTCTCTTCAGTTTGTCAGGTTTTTTTCTCATCTGTGCTTTTCAAGGAACTTGAGCCATTTCTGCCATTGAGGTTTCTGCCTGGGTGCAGGAATGTGTTGCCTTTACACGCAGTGAAGTTAATCTTCTCACGTCAGTTTGGAAGTAGACTGTCTACATTTCAAATTCTGAATTAATTTTCGTTGCTTGGAAGTTCCTGTACAGATCTCCTCTGTAACAAATCAGCTTTGCCACCAATTTTGTGTCTGACTATTGTGTTTATTTCAGTGCCTTGCTTTGCTCAGTCCTTCTCCAGTGCCCTCCTTACATGGCCCTCCTCAGTTGTTACTGGGCAATCTGAGAATCACCAGATGGGATTTTTCTTGGAGGAAATATGGGCCAATGCATTTGATTTTCACAAGGTCCCTAGAATGCAATCACAGGAACTGGCATGTCACCAAAATATCTATTCAGGACTTCGATCAAAAGGTGGGACAATGTTCCTTTCTATGCTAAAAATTGCTGACTTAAAAGAAAACGTATTTTGTAAGCTTTAACAAATTTGTGAAAGTGGGGTGCTTTTGGCAAGGAGGAAGTATATAACTTTCTGCATGGCATTTAATGCCCAATTTTAAAACCTTACACACCAATTATTTCAGTAAACACCCCCACAAACCCCTGAGCCAAGAAGGGCTTTTGAAAACCAGGCTCAGGATGGCACTGGACACAGGTATTGAAATTGTTTCTTAATACTTCTTTTCCCTGTGCTGTAAATAATAGAGACAGATAGCAGAGGACAGGAAATCAATTGGACATAGAAGGATGAAAAGTTGAAACGTTTTCTCTGCAGATAGTGAAAAGCTGAAGACATCCTTGGTCTTGTTGGTTTGTCCTGTTATGCTTTATACTTTTTGTGAACAGATAAACTTTTTGTGAACCCACAAACATGGGGTTTGTGCTGCTCATAACAATAGACACAGCACAGGGATCTTCTCTCCCACATATCCTTCATTGCCATCCATCATCATTTAGAAGAGAGAAGATTAAAATTTCCACCAGACATCTTTGTTTAATTGGCCTTATTTTTTTGGTCACTTGATGAGAGCTAAAGCAATACATGAGCTTACCCAAAGATTCCATCAGAGGAGTGTGTCATCCACCCAGATAACAGAGATGGTGCTCCAAAAAGTTGATCTATGGGGATCTGGTGTAAAACAGTTGGTCCTTGGTGATTAGCTGGTTTAATGCAGAGAATCAACCAGCATTTACTTAGAAGGTCAAAACTCTCTTTGTGAGACTGCTGTGGCAGAGACAGTTCTCACCATTTGTTTGCCATTAAAATTCAATTTGTTATCTGTCAATAAAATGCACTTCTGTTCCTGAACTAACTGCTCCCAGAAGTTATGTGAAACTATCCATACCACACATTAATTTGTGCTCACCTTGAGTGTCTGGGAAGCATATGGGGAAATAAGAATATCAGGATTCAGCCAGCAAGCAGCAGTGTCTGAGCTGTGGGCGTTCAGGGAGAGCTAGAAGGGAGCAGAGCCAGAGCATCTGTCCATGTCACATCAATAGGATGCTGTCCTTGGCCTGGGCCCTGCATGAGCCAAAGACAGCAGTTCACAGAGGAGCATTCTGAGACAGAATATTTCTGTCTGGCTCCTTACAGCTTTCCCTAAAGACAATCAAGTTCAGGTCAAAGGACATGAGAAGATACTGAACTCATTTGCCATCCTGAGCAGGGTGCCCCAAACCCTCCTGGCCTGCCCTGGGAGCAGTTACCTACACTAAGGCCACATGCAGTTTTGGTCTAAAAGTGCCTTTAGGTTTTGGTGCAGCCAGGCCAGGCCATACCTAAGTGCTGTCACATCAGGTTTCTTTGAACAATGACTCCCAGGCAAAGCACACAGATAATGGGTAACTTCCAGGCTGGGCATGTCTCACAGGTACCAGAGCTGTCTGTCTGATACCCTTTCACACATGCTGAGCTGCATCCTGAAGAGCTTCTGGGGGAAGTTTCTGTAAGCACTGGGAGAGTAAGAAGCTCATCTTCCCCAGCAGGCTGGAAAGCCTTGGTATGTGTCTTGCTTCAAATAAAAATAATAATAGCGGGTGTGACAGGCAGTTTTTGTGTCCTGCTCTCTACCATTTGTCTCCTCTGCCTTGTGCTATCAGTAGGCAACAGGAATTATAAGAAAGGTGAAGAAGCAAACCCTTCATCTTTTGTCCCCCAGGAGTATCCAGGAGCTCAATCTCTCTGCAGGCACAACCTGTACTGAGAAGAGCTGTGGAATCTGTTCACCACCAAGAGCCATCCTGGAGGACAATCTCTGAGTTGAGACAGCAGCACTGTGCCCTTCTCTCACAGCTGGGAGGGAGGTGGCTGCAGTTCCCCTCTCAGGAGGAATAGGTGCAATCCTTCCTCCTACTAAGCATCACGTGGAGGTCTCCAAAGAAATTACTGAATGCACTGCTTTGGCTTTCTTTGACTTCATGCTACCTGATCATTTAAACCAACCTGCTGATGAAATGAAAGTTGGCCTGTGACATGGGCAACTGGAAGTTATTTTTTAATATACTTCAGGGTATGAAATTTACTGGAACCAAGTGGGTCAAATCTGCTGCTGCTACAAGGGAAAAGGAGAAGAGTAACATGGCAAGACTAAATTTCTGTTCAAATTTCCAGAACAGTCAGGATAACTGTTCCTAGGGAGCAATGGCCATGGGAGTGACATGGGTAGTTTGAGGAAGTACACGTGGGAAAGGCTCTGACAAGGGGCAGTTGTCACATGAGGACACAGATGGCACTTCTGGTGTCTACAGCGATTTCTACCTGCGAATGCATCATCACTCAGACTGTAACCCAACCAAACAGATGAGAAGCCAGAATATGCAAACCTGCAGATTGCAGGGCTTTTGAGGTTTCCCAGCTCTGCTGTTTGTCATCCTGGAGATGCTTTTAACCATTTGCCTGCTGGTGGCCAACAGGATTCCTTGACAACAGCATCTCCTGGGGCCTGAGGGCCAGCACAGAGCACTGCAAGGGCCTTGTCCAACAAATGTGCCTTTCCACACTCAATTGCTCACCTTTCCTGTGCTGCACTTTCTGGGGAACACATTGTCACTACCACTGGTGAGATGTTCATGTACAAATCCTCTAGATGAAAAGGACAGTTTGAGTGAGTAGAATGGCAATTTCTCTCTAGTAAAAGCAACATTTGGCACCTGGGTGTTTGTCCTCATTTTCTTTTCAAAGAATTCTGTCCTTCCAAGTACCTGAGCTTGTTTGTTTTTCCACCGTCTGAAAAATGGAGCTCCATGAACTGATGCAAATCAGACACCCAAAGCAGAGCGAATCTGCAGCAGGATAGATGCCCTCCCAGCTTGGAGCAGGTATAACCAAGACCTCCTGAGTGACTGCTGCATTCATGCAGGAAGGCTTCTGCCTGACAAATGTGTTTGACTTCCCTGAGTACATCAGGGCATTACTGGAGAAGTGTGGAATAGAGGACACCATCCATCATGACTGCAGGGAAGCGTTTGACAGTGTTCCACAAAGGGAGTATGATTTACAAAGTAAGTATAAGGAAACTATTGATATCAATTAAAAATCAGATTGGCAGTTGGAGGGAGAGGATAGGGATGGGACATAAAACAAAAGCAGGAGACTGGACAAAGCTGGAATTCTCTGAATAATGTTCAAAGTAACCCTAATCTAATCTCCCTGACAACTTTGGACAATGAAGAAGGAGAAAGCAAATGTGTAGAAGCAGAGTAAGCCTGACTGAAATGAAATTACATACTGCTATTTAGCAAGGCAAGGGAACAGAAGGAAAAAGCCATCAGGAACCATACTCCACGAGCCATCTATAAAACCTAATTTGGAGAGCAGCTCATCAGAGCAGCCTCCCACACGCCTCTGCAGCCACTCTGCACCAGCAGCAGAAGTGCTCAGTCCCCCTGGGAGCAGCCTGGCCAGCAAACATGGACAGAGACAGTGCATTGCTTTTGCAAAGTAGCAAAAAATTCTAGCACAGGCTTACTGCAAGGTGAGTATGGAAACCTTCTGATAAAAAGGCTTTGCTAAAGTGTCTGACTGTGTCTGGCATGGACATTTTGGCTGAAGGGTGCCTGCATGCCCTGGCTGCATGTTCCCTTGCACAGAGGCATTTTGCAAAAAAACCTCTGCCATGAGCTGGTTCACTCACAGAGCCCAGCACAGGAGAGGGAGGTATTGGGCAAATGTAAACTGGTGGGATTTAGTCAGGCTCCTGATGGCATTGTTTGGGGAGGAAGGATTTTTTTCCTATCAGAGGGATTTAAACACATAATAGCCCTCATAATCCTTGCATGATCTCTGCACCCCAGTTATGGTGCACTGAGGTGAACACTGCACAGTCACTCCCACGGGAAGCTTTCCTGAGCTTCTGCCAGGGCAGGCAGTGGGGAAGCAGCACTGGATTTGTTTTGGCTGGAAAGAGTTGGCTGTTTGGACCAGCCTGTCTTACAAGTAGCAATCACTTGGAAGAGGAAGGCAGAGACCTCCACATGTTCTAAGACCTGTGAGACACCCAGCTGGGGAGTTTTCATGGCTGCAGCTCAGGAAATCTGGATCAGCTCCACAGTCCTTGCCTCCTGCATCTCCTTCCTCGCCATCCTCTCTTTGGGCCAGAAGATCTCTAAACCTGGACTCTTTCTGGGGGACTTTGCACAATTTTGCAAATGGACTCCTGACCCTTGTGGCTGCTGCAGTGCTGCCAAGGGATACCATCCCTGAGGAGTTCTGGAGAGGTCTCTCCTTGCTGCCTTGCAGGCTGGCCAGGGGTAAATCTCCTCCCTACATGCACTGTGGGTGGGTGGCAAATGTCCACCTCTGCCAAGAGCTCACATCCAAAATGGCAGAGGGAAAGGCACAGCAAGAAATTTCCTATTTTTGCTCCTGCAAGGCTGAGGGTGTGAAGCTTGAAATTTGTGCTTGTTTTCTGTTTTTTTCCAATGCCTGATTATGGCCAAGAATTTTGTATAGACACAGCAATTTAGTTAGATTGATGGCCCTTGTCTCCCCAGTGACAAATGCCACGCCTGCCAGACACTTGGCTCTAAACAGCCTTTACAATCATTCTGCTTTTTTTAAAGTTTAAATGCCCACTAGAGAAAAAATTAGTTTGTCATTTAGACTGGCCTTGGCTAAATTAGTTCGTTTCTGAGCAAGCATAAAACACAAAATGAATACACTGCTCTGGGAGACACGAGAGCTCCTCATAAAGAACAGCTGAAGGGTGGATTTAAATTCACATCAAGAAAAACAGTTAGAGAAGCATTAAGGGCAAGAAAGTAATGTTAGAAAGCAGATATATCCAGCAAGTGTGTTGTGAGAGTCCAGGCTGCATCACAACAACAATGAAAACGGAGGTAAAAGTGAGCCAGGGAGGGATGAAACCTTGGTTTTCCTGCAGTCATCAGGAGCAGTGTCAGTGTCTCTCTGAGGTGCTGCATCAGCACCAGGCTTCCTTGAAGCTGTGCAGTTTGAAGAGAAACATTCTCCTTGGGTTAAGGACACCAGTGTATAAATCACTTGTGGAAGCAGGAGCCACGTCTGACCATCCAGGCTTTATTAGGTGGGAAAAATTAACACTCAGAGCCTGTAGGATCAACTGGATGCTTGAAGGACCTTTCTGCACATATCAGAAATGTTAATGGCTGGTGCCTCAAAAGAAATCATATTTGAGATCCCTGATTATATACTTTTGGGGGAGAAAAAGTGCAGGTGGAGGCCAGAGCCCCATGGCAAGGAGTGCTGGCATGGAGGTTTCACAGGGTGGGTCTCAGGTCAGGAGCAGAAGCCACCCTCACAGCCATGCACTGGCACTGGTTTACAGCTGATTTTTCTCCTCCATCCTTAGGCCAGGCACAGATCTGACACCAATCTCTCACCAACCTCTTTTCACCTTCAGTCTGCTGCCCGTGGTGCCGCCAGCAGAGTCTGCTCCCCTCTCCCTCCTGCCACAGCCAGAGCTGGGCACTCTGTCCTGGAGCCATCTATCCCTTAGAGCTGCTTGGAGCATTTTCTGCACGGGCTTTAATGAGCAGGAGGTTTGAACTCCTGTTCATGTGGAGTGATGCCCTGTGGAAATCTGTCATACCCAGCCAGTTTCTACCCCCTAGACAGGCTCATCTGAAGTGAACAAGCTGGTTTCAGCCAAGCCCTTGACGAGCTAGAACAAAGTCTCTGCCTTACATAAAAACAAAACTAGATGGTTCCCCAGGGGGCAGAAAATATTTGTTACTAGGAAAAGCATCTCAACATTTCAACTTCTAATTCCCTTTATTTTCATGCAGCTTTCAAAGCCCCTCATTATACACATTCGAAAATACTGTTCAAGAATTAATCTTCTCTTAAGTGACACTTTAAATATCAACTCTGAGCTAGAGTAAATTTTCACAGGCAAGATATAAAACTCTGAAAACAGGATTTAATAATGGTGATGCTGACAAAGCCTCTTCTGCAGCAATGATGGTAGGTGCCTGTTGTGTACCCAACAAACCATTGGGCTTAAAAATAGATGGGGGAGGGTGAATTTATTGTTATTACCTGGGTGCACTCCTGAAAGCTTCATAATTCAGAGACTTTCCTTTTCAGACTGATAAAAGTCTCAGCCTAGAGATAGATTAATGATTCTAATTTCTCCACTTGTATTATTTTACTAGACTCACTGTGGCAAAGTGGTATTTTTGTTAATGGGCCCTATGTACCTCTTTCTCCATATGCAGCATGTGTTCTATCATGCCCACCATAATAATTTGGTTAAGAATACTAAAACTGAGCCTGATATTCCTGTTAGTACAAGAGACATGAAGAATAGAATTTACTTAGACTGGGAGAGAATGTACCCTCTGATTTAGTGTTCACCTCAGGTCCACATTTTATGCTTGTGCATAAAGAAAGGAAAAATTCATTGATTTGCTTCAGAAATAGTTTATGTCTTGGTGGAGCAAAGCATGTAAGTTCCTGCTTAAGTCTATTCCCATAAAGTGTTTAGGCAGCTGCCTATGTCCCACTAATGATAAAATCAGATTTAAGTGCCAGAGTGAATGTTCTCAGAAGCTTTGCTGTTTTGAGGCCTGGTGCATGTTGCTGCACTCTGGTCATCATGCAGGCTAAGGAGGCAGAAATGAAGTCAGAGAGGTCATTACCTTGTCACCACATGATGGCTTGCTCAGACTTTCTCCAGATAAAGCTCTGGGGATATATTTTAAGTGTTATCAGCATATATACATGGGGATTTATTTTCCAACCTTTCTCAAGTTCTCAATCATGTGAGTAGTTCATCCCCAGAACTTGCAGAAATTTGCATGGTCGAAACCAGTATGGGAACATTCTCTGTCACAGTGATGGGTGTGAGAAAGCAGCACCAACCCCTCTGAGGTTATCCAAATCTCTCATCCTGTTTTCTCTTTTTCATCTGCAGTGGTCTGGGAAGGGAATTTTCTCAGAAGTACTTGATCTCCAGAATGTTCTTTGCGGCTCAGTGCTGTGTTTCAGGCAGAGTGGTGCTTTACGTGGGTGGGAGAGGAGGAGATGTATGGGCTCCTCCTGCTTGGGGTTGTAACATTCTGTGGTGTGGTGGAAATGGGGGTAATAGAAAGGCAAACTCTAAAAATATTTGGCATCATATTTGTGAGACTCTCTTCTTTGGAAAGGAGGCCCAGGCCCCTGGGACAACTGCACAACCAATGGTTCAAGGGAACAAACTTGGCATTTGTGCAAAATTATTAATCCCTCACAAAAAAACCCAGTGAAAGAACATGGAGTGCTAATACTGAGGATCAAAGTCTCCTCATATTTTTAATTTTACTTACAATATCCATCAATGAAAGCTGTCCACTTCTGCAGGGTTCAATTTTCCAGCTCAGATGGGGTGTGCAGGGCTCAGTCCTGCTTGGGGCACATCACAGTTGTTATCCTCACCCCTTTTCCTGGTGTGTCCCTAGGAATAGGTCACTTAGCAGAAGCAGCACCTCTCAGGGCCTGACCCCTGTGCAAAGTCTAGAACTGATGACCAAAAACTGGAAACAAACCTAAAACCACAGCTTTGGGAAAAGTTCTTGCTTTTGCTTTCTCCCATGCAATCAGTGCAGTTATTAAAATTTACCATGGCTGCTATTTCCAGAGAAGATCTGGGAGCTGAACTGAGGGTTCCTTTTCCCAAGTGCTTTTTAGTGTTGACAGTGTGGAAGAGTCATCTGTGACAATTTCGATTTCTCTGTCATTGCTGCTTCCTACATGGGATTTATTTTTACAGGCAGGATCCTTCAGAATATTTCTTTTTTTAAATTCCATTTTCATTTAGCAAAGTAGCTTCTGTGGGTTGTCCCCACTCAGATATTTTTATACCCTCGAGAAAGATGAGTTTCTATGCTGATTATGGACGTGAATCGCCATCTTCTGCGCTTTGCAAAGGAATTACTTTTAATCCATATTAATATTGTGGATTTCAATAGGAATTCTGCCACGCTCATTTCCAATATCAGTCTACACAGACATTTGAGTTGCACACAATGTGACAATGAGGCTTTTTCTGAGGTGTGATATCCATGGATAAATGGATTGTGAAATCCATTTATCAGATCAAACATCATCATCTTTTTGCTTCCTTCTGAACATCTTTGTCCTCATTTTTGTGTTTATGTTTTATTTTCATGTTATGTCAAAATTGTAGATAACTTGGGGCAAAGACCACCATGTTTTATAAGTAATATTGCAAGGTATTTCTGAGTAGAATTTATGTATTAATGCAAATATTTAGTCTTTGGGAAAAAGAATTGCGGTGTAGTAGCAAATCTAAGCATTCAGCTGTCCAGGAGCTCTGTGCTTCCCCAGAATCAAATTAAATAGTGAACACCAGTGAGCCCTTTGATCACAAAACAAAGTTTTCCACAGGGCATGGATTATATGTGCCAAATGCAGTCACAGTGCCATATATAGTACAGGGCTCTGGTGTGGTGTCTGCCATTATATTCCAGACACTAAGCAAATAAAAACACGTATTTCCATGGAGCCTGTAATGTGTGACAGATACTGCCCTTAAGAATGCAAATATATCTTCTAATATAGTCAAATTTGGCTGTTACTATATGCTGAAGAAGAATTTGGTGCCATATGCTGATACATAAATACCAATCACTTACATGTACCCCAACACCTGCATTTAAACTACTCTTTTTACCTTTGTCTGTTGCATGACCATGTGTACACAGCCCGATTTGGTGAGCACCCATTTGGCTGGTTGGACCCCAGGACCCAGACTAAAGGACTTTCAGGGAAGGGGAACAGGTCTAGTTCAGTCCTAGACCCAGAGGAACTCAGAGGAACCTGAGCTACTTAAAATTAGATACTTAAAAAGAAATGTCGTGGCACAGGATTAAACAGCTAATGAGAAAACTGGGGGGACTGTAAGTGTCTGCTGCACTGCACTCAGTTATCTCTGTTACTCCCAGGCAAACCTCTGGGTTTAAATCGTTGTCACCTCTTATCTTTTCCCTCACAAAAAGAAGTGCAGTTGCCATCTGCCTCCTCTGAAATCCTGCAGGTGGAAATGTTTCTTCCCAAGGGCAAAGTTATTCACATTTGACCAAAATGAGAACAATTATCATTAGATGAAACAATTAAGGGAATAAAAATTTGGGTATACCTGAAACTTTTGTTTGACTTGCAATGGAAAGTCCTAATTCACTGTAAACAATGTAATTATTTTCTTTCATTAAAAATTCAAGTTAGTTTTTACAAGGAAAAAAAAGCTACTCTTTCAAATGAAGAGTCTGATATCAGTTTGAAGGTATTAAGACAAAGTTCTCTAACTTTCAGAAGATATTTCTTTTTGAAATTGCCAAAACACCATATTTCCCCCTATTTTATCCTCCACTCCCTCAGTTCTTTTCAGTTGGAAGTTTCTACTTTTCCCCCTTTGAAATACACCTTGTGCAGAGATTTTAATAGTTGTTTCAGTAAGATCATTTACCAAAAGACAACTTTTGCTGCATGCAAAGGGCCAAAACATTAACAAATCCTACAAGGGACCACAAATGGTTTCCATTTCTCACTTACAATCAACAAGCTCTCCATAGGCAGAGAGAGTACCTCAGTCAGTTTTGATTCCTGACCTTCATTACATTGAAATAATCCACTGCAGATGGATGCTGTTCCTTATTAATCATACTGATCTTTCTAGACATTTAATCATCAATTTGACTGGGAAAAAAGGAGGATAAAAGTAAATTTTTTTTTGTAGGAGAGCATGTATTTCTTGCATTAAGAAGTTGTGTAAGATTTCAGCTAAATTTACTTACTAATTTATAAAATAATTAATTCTTTTTAAAACAGATGTTTGGGTTAAAAATCCTTGAATTTTTTACCATGTTTCAGTTCCAAATCTCTTGTTTGAAGCCAAGGTTAATAATTAATGACAGTGAGCAAGGATGGCATGTGATAGCACTGCCCCAAATTACAGCTTCAAAGTCACTGCCTGTCAAGGCACCAGCAGTCACACCGCTGCATCACTTTTGGGGGTTCAAAGGCAGGGAGTGACCTCTTGTCCTTCTCAGGGACCTTGAAATATTAAATGAATCCCCCACATGTATGCTCAGAAAATATACCTTTAGCATAGACTGGCTACTGGCTATTTACATGCCATTTTCCATGTTGGTCTTGCTTTTATTAACTGTTATAAAATTCATTCTTTCAGGCCCAGCAGTGCAGAGCATCCTGCAGGACACCTGGGCTTTGTCTCTGTTGTAAATAGTCCTGCAAGCGGCTCTGCAGCAGGCTGGAACTGAAATAATCAATATATATTCCAAGAGACAGAAACCAAGTGTCCTTAAAGTGTAAATAGGGCTGTGTGAAATACAATAAAGTAAATGTAACTACCAAACTGTGTTAACTGTGGTGGGGTTTTTTGTAGTCAGGAAAGATAATTTATGTAACGATCCTCAGAGGTGTTGGACTTTCCCCTGTAGATCTTGAAGGTCATGGGCTGAGTTGGGATGTTAACCTTTCCAAAGGTAAAGATAATCTTTTCAATTAGATTGAACCTCATTATTAATTTCCAAGCTGTCTCTCCTTCACTGCAGAGCTGGAGCCACACGGGATATTTCTGCAGTCTGGGTGCAGCCGCAGAATAAAACAAGAGCTGCAGCTCCTTAGTGCCAGCCACCATTTATCCACATCCCCAGCTCAGGGTTGGTTTTCTCCACAGCAGATGCTGTAGAAGAAAGAGTTTGGGAATGTGGCTCCCTTCCTCTAGGCTGCATTTGCCAAAAAAGGCTGTGTTTTTTAGGCTAATAAATTGTCGTGGTTTGGACAGATGTATATCAAGGCAGGAGCCTCCCGTGGGATG
>VZRX01002818.1:15294-149674 GCA_013398075.1 Notiomystis cincta
GGCTGAAGCCCGAATCGAGGGCTGCGGCTCGGCTGCCGCCGCTCAGCCTGCTCGGGCTGCTCAGCCGGGGGAAGAGACGGCGTCGAGGAGAGCTCAGAGCCCCTTCCAGGGCCTGAAGGGGCTCCGGGAGAGCTGGAGAGGGACTGGGGACAAAGGATAGAGGGACAGGACAAGGGGAAATGGTTTCCTTTGCCAGAGGTCACGGTTAGGTGGGATATTGGGAAGGAATTTTTCCCTGTGAGGGTGGGTAGGCCCTGGCACAGGGTGCCCAGAGAAGCTGTGGCTGCCCCTGGATCCCTGGAAGCATCCAAGGCCAGGTTGGACACTGGGCCTGGATCAGCCTGGGACAGTGGAAGGTGTCCCTGCCCCTGGCAGGGGTGGGACTGGATGGGTTTTCAGGTCTTTCCAACCCAAACCATTCCATGATTCTATGATCTCCTGGATGCTGAGTTTGGCACCCTTTGTCTCTGGGCCCAGGGCACCTGAGGGATGAGGCCTTTCCCACCTCTGCAGCACTGAGGGATCTGGACAGGGTGGCTGGATGGGATGAGACCACTTGTATGCGGTTCAACAAAGCAAAGTGACAGGTTCTGCACGTGGATCACAACAACCTCAGTGCTGAGGGAGAGGAGCCTTTCCTCCTTTTCCACTTGCTGGAGAGACTGGAAGCTCTTTGAGACCCAAAGCATCTTATTTGTACCAAGGCTGGCAAGGTCCCCAAGGGGACTTCCTGATACTGTGGAAATGCAAATAAAGAAGTAAGACCTGAGTAAAGTTCTAACTCAAAAGGGGTTTTGTGGCTGGCTGTGGGTGCTGGATCAACTTTCAACCATTTTGCAGCACCGTGGGGGGACAGTGACACAGCTGTGGGCTAACAATACAATTCCAAGCACTTTGCAAGCTCCAGGGGCTGTTGTGTCCTGCCAGGTCTACGCAGGAACACCATTCCATCACATGGAAGGGCTCTGAAAGGAATGTGAAACTTGTTTTTACAAACAAGCTGTGGGTCTGCTGGTTGATGAAATTAGCATTGAGAGATAAGAGAAACAATGGGAAGAGATTCCATAGGAATTCCCCTGATTAACACCAGGAATAGACAGGAAGACGTGTGTGTTTGGAATATACAGGAGAAGGGGGTTTTAGGTATCAGGCATTCCGGGAAGTCTGTACCTCTCAAGTACCTCAGCCAATGGGGAAAGGAGAGGGACATGCGGCCGGGAAATTAGGATTAAAAAGGAGGCTGCGTCCTCCAAAAATTTGAGAGATCCCAGGGGAAATGCCTCATGGCCTCACCCTTTATTCGAATAAAGAAAAAGGGACTCCTCTGTCTCCTTTTTGGACATAAACCTCTGGCGTTCGTGGATTAATTTTCCTGACAGCTCTGAGCCCTGTCACTCTCCCACCTGAGTGCTGATCTGTCCTCTCCTGGAGCTTGGAGCTCAGGGCCCAGGCCATTGTCCATGGCTGCAGCATCCTGGGGGTGAGGACAGGCTGGAAAACCTCCTCCCAAGCTCAGGTGACACTTGAACATGGCCACAGAGGTGGTGGTGACACAGCTGTGGCATCACTGGGAGTGGACCCATCCTCCTGGGAGACAAACCCTGCATTCCACCCACGTGAGCTGATCCTGTTCTCTCCTTTGTCGCTGCCTGCAAGGAGAAGTGTGTCAGAGGCTGCCAGGGGTCCAGCTCTTCTCATAATGGTGGTTACACAAATAATCCCAGGTTTCGATTAAAAATAATCATGTGTTTGACTGCTTTTCCCCCAGTGTTCTGCAGCAGCAGGCCGTGAGCCAGCAGCTGTCCCCAGATAAGATCTACACAGAGTAAGGGAGGGCAATTGGCCATCATTTTTAAAGACATTATTTTTAAACACTGTGAGCACACTGACAGAGGAGAGGCTCGGAACAAGGGCAGTCTGTGGCCTGGGTCAGCCCCGTGCCCGAAGGGGGGGAAATGCTGGATTTCAGCAAGTCCTTGAGTATGGAATGGACCATTTGCTGCAGTGCCCTGAAGCCCTCAGAGGAAAAAGTCTCTTGTAGATTCTCTAAATTTAAGCTTCCTCTAATGCCCCGAGGAGTTTATGAGCTGCTTGACCAAGATAATGACAGTCTGACATTTTTGGATCCTCTCGGTGACACTGTTATTAATTTTACCATCTAATTTTATCATTTTTATCATATCTTTCAAGTAGCAGTAGGGACCACAATTAGGGTGCTTTTTCTTGTTGATAATAACAGCTCTTAGTACCTATAACTCATCAGCCAGATTTTTCTTTAATGCATTTGGCTTCCCTTATAAATTTCCTACCACTCAGAAATGTTAAATTATCCTGATTACTAGTTTTTCCCTTTTTTTCCCCCTATTCTTTATACACTGCTTCTTTTTCTAATTGCTGCTTTCATTTTCACCTAGAGAGATCTCAAAATCAAACACCATTCTTCAAAAATTATGGCACAAATAGAACTTTTTAGCCAGGTTGGGAACTCTTAGTGGGAACTTTTTATTTTGCACTCATTTACGTACATGTTTATTTTTCTTCCCAGCAAGTTTCTCTCATCTCTTTATTCAGCCTCACAGATTCAGGGAGAAGCACCAGGTATATGTTACTGGTTGGGACTGTCTTTTATTATCCCATAATTAATGTAATCAGGTCATGATCGCCGGTCTCCAGGCAACCACCGATTTCTAGTTCAGTGATCAATTCATCTTTATCCATCATAATAAGATCTAAAATAGAATTACCTCACGTTAGGTGCCATCTCTTTTGTGTTAGAAAATTATCATAGATAATTTTTAGAGATGCCACTGATGTTTTATTACTGCCTGCAGGAGGTCTCCAGCATTCACCTCCCACAGCAATGTCCTGCAGAAAAGGGCTTTCTTTGGGCACCCCACAGGCAGTGCCCCCAGCTCGGGGTGTGGTGGCACAAAGAGCCTCTCCCCACTGTGCCAGCTGCCACCCTGCAGTAAAGAAAAGCAGGAGACAGAGAGAACTGTCACTTCATCTCTGTTCATGGGATGGTTGGGGGTGGAAGGGACCTGAAAGCTCATCCTATGGGCAGGAACAACTTCCACTATCCCAGGCTGATCCAAGCCCCGTCCAACCTGGCCTTGGACACTCCCAGGGATCCAGGGGCAGCCATCCTTCTGTGCCAGGGCCTCCCCACCCTCACAAGGACGAGTTTCCTCCTAGAATCTAACCTAAGTTTCTCCTCTTTTAGTTTAGAACTGCCACCTCTTTTTCTATCACTATGTGCTCTTGTAAAAAGTTCCTCTCCCTCCTTTTCACAAAAAGGCCCTGGAAGGGGCTCTGAGGTCTCCTTGGAGCCTCCCCTTCTCCAGGTGAGCACCCCCAGCTCTCCGAGCCTGGCTCCAGAGCACAGGGGCCCTTAGAGCAGCTCTGGTGCTTCCTCTGGACTCTCTCCAGCAGATCCAGGTCCCTCCTGTGCTGGGCCCAGGGCTGGGGCAGCTCTGCAGGTGAGGTCTCACCTGAGCAAGGCAGAGGGGCAGAATCTCGGGGATCAGCCCAGCATGTTTGGCCTTCTGGATGGCGGCACACACGGCCAGGGCAGGTCAGGCTTTCCCCCACAGGAACCCCAGGTCCTTCTCCCAGAGCTACTCCCAGTGAGTTCTGCCTGTGCTCATGTCTGGGGTTGCCCTGACCCAGGTGTAGCACCTGCTCTTGGTCTTGTCAGACCTCATGAGATGTCCATGGGCAACTTCTTGAGCTTGTCCAAGTCCCTCTAGGTGACATCCCATCCTTCAGGAATGTCACAGCACCCTCAGCTTGGTGTCATCTGCCAGCGTGCTGAGTCTGCCCTCCATCGCAGTGTCTGTGTCCTTCTGTCCTTTATTCTCAGATGAGATATCCCAGCTATTTGGAGCTCAGCCGTTCCTCTCTATCTTGCTTCACACTCTCATGATTTCCTGAATTTCTTTTACAGAGAAGATCCTCCAGCTCCTCCTAAGGCTGTCCAGCTTCTCCATCCCCTGCGCAGTGCCAGATGAGCAGATATTGTGTCCCCACTGAAATAAGGTAGGGCATCCTATCCAGCCCACATGCAATGTTTTAAGTTATAAAGATAATTTGAAATATTTTTGATCAGTTAGAGTAATTCAGCATTTTGAGGAGTGTAATGAATACTGGTGATTTAAAAAGTCAAGTTTATTGAATACGACTGACTCTTAAATCAACATTGTCATTATATTTCTGTCCTATTTTATTTCCACTTGGTTGGTTTTAGGCTGAAAATAGACTGAATTCAGTCTTTTCAGATTGCATCTTCTATCTTTGCAGAGCCTGGGAAAGAAGTCCTGGTCCTTTTTGGCACATTTAAATGGCATTGCAAGTGAAATGGTGAATAAATCTGTAACACTCAGTTCCACAGGGAGTCCTATGGTGGCAGCAGCAGCAGGGCTGGAGCAGATCTGGTGCCTCCTGCAGTCCTGAAGGCTGGGATTCATCTGGAGCTTTCTGTGCCAGTGTGAAAAAGGACACAGGAACCCTGAGGAGCAGCTGAGCTCTTTTGGGCTCTCCAGATTCTGGAAGCTTCCTCCCAAGGCTGGTAGAGACCAACCTGCAGAGCTGTCATGAACTATCAGCCCCTGGCACTGCTGACAATCTGCAGAGTGTCCTGGCAGCCCTGGGGCAGGGGGGCCTCTCTGCTGGACATCGTGGTGGGTTCCATGTCCCTCCCAGAAGCAGAGGACGAGGTAGGGTCTCCTCCAGCCTTGTGCTGCCTCAGTTCCCCACCTTCCAATGGAAACACTAAAAACCAGCTTCTTGTGTGGGACTCTGCAAGGAAATGTTTTCAGGCTGCCTGAGGAGAGAAAGCTAGCTGGATGGCAAATAATTAGAATAATTATTTGAAAATCAATAACTGTCTGAAACAGCAATCAATTAACCTAGAGATGTTTCAAAATGAGATCTATACTGACTGGGCAACTGAAGCCTGAATAATGACTTGGAATTTGCTCTGGATATCCTTAAATTATCTTTTGCCTTAGGTCCACTGCAGTCAGCAGCCAACCCTAAATCAGCCAGACCTCTGGTCCCTGAGGTGGCCAGCTCTGGGATGAAGGGAGCTTCCTGTTCCTCAGGGCTCTCCCAGGTCTGTCACTGCACATGAGGGGTTGGAGACACCCCTACATGGAGAGAAGCACTTATTGCAGAGTGAGGATTTGCCTCTTTGTTCAAGAGAAGAAACCCTGGAAAGAGATTTTAGGGCAGTTGTATTAGAAGTCCCGAAACAAGGGCGGGCTGGATCCTGTTTACTGCAAAACAGAGTTGTTTGTGGGGCTCCTGGAGGCAAATCCCTTTCCATAGAGCCCTGGAGAATCATCTGGTTTATTTTTGAACTGTAGCAGCTTTCTAGGAAGGGATGAATATCACTGGGGGCTGTTTTCTCAGATAAAAAAAAAAAATTAAAGATTTCACAAGTGTGACTTGCTGTGGACTGCCTGCAAGAAAACTGCAAACACCAGCCTTTAAAATGTTCAGCAAATCCTGTTCCAGAGCTCTCCCCTGTACCTGACTGGTCACTAAAAGCAGGGAAAAGGCAGAAGCAGCCCAGCAGCCTCAGGCAGGGGCGGTGTTGGGCTGTCCCTTGTGCTGCAGAAACTCCTTTCCCACTTTGCCCAGTCGCTCGGGTGTTCCTGCCTGCGGGAGGGGGAAGCTGTGCTCAGGCTCAGCAGCAGACACAGCTCACCACAAGTCCCTGCTGGGACAGCTCAGGTGCCACCTCGTGTGGCACCCTCCAGCCCAGGCCCTCGTGCCCCCTCCTGTGCTGCCCTCCAGGGGAAGGGATCCCTGCTTCTGCTTTGTGCTGAATTCCTGAATTCTTTAGGATCAGGTGTTGAGTATTTAAAGGAGGGAAGGGGGAAGAGGAGCAGGTGGGTGCCAACTGCTCTGCTTGCAGCTGGTGTCTCCCGCTGCAAGGAGCCCCCACGCTCCTCACCTCTTTCACATCCAGCTGGGCCTTTTCTTTTCCATTTGACTCCAGCAAAGAAGACATGGGGATGGACCAAAAGGAATGTTGCAGAGAGTATAATGTCCTCTCTAATCCAGCAAGCTAAATAAAAGGAAGAGTTTTAACCCATTTTTTTGTGTGAATAATCTCTGGTTAGTCCCTTAGAGTGTCTTCACGGCGTGAATTATGGTGCAATAATTCACACTGAGCTGCATGGACGGCCCTCAGCTCCCAGCCTTGTGCCTGACACTGCTCCAGGCATGAATTATTGTCCTATAATTCACACCTTGTCATATCTTACTGCCGGAACATCCCCAAAATGACAAAGCTGGAGTCATTAAGGAGAAATTCAGTCAAAACTTGGCGAAGGCAGCTGATGGCAGGAAGGACCATGTACTTAAGGCTGATGAGGAGCAGCTGAGGGAGCTCAGCCTAGAGAAGAGGAGGCTCAGGGGAACTTTCTCACTCCCCACAACTCCCTGACGGGATCGGGCAGATGGGGAAAGTCAGTCTCTACTCCCAAATAACCAGTAGCAGGACAAGGAGAATTGGCCTCAGGTTGCACCAGGGGAGGCTTATGTTGGAAATCAGGGAAAATTTCTTCTCTAATGGACAGTCAGGTATTGGCACAGGCTGTTCAGGGCAGTGCTGGAGTTACCATCCCTGGAAGTGTTCAAAAAATGTGTGGATGTGACGACTGGGGACATGGGTTAGTGGTGACCATGGCAGTGCTGAGTTGACAGTTGGATTCAATGACCTTAAAGATCCCTTCCAAGCTAAATGATTCTGTGATTTACCTGTCTCAATCAGGCTAGACAGGAAGAGCCCCAGAGAACTGACACAGGGGAAGAGCTGTGTGCATTCAGTATGTGTAACTACCTTGGGTGGAATTTCTCCAAGCAGAGGGATGACTTTTCCAAACTGGATGCCTATAGTCCAGATGTAGTGACCAGCAAGTCTGCAAAAGGCCTTCCAGCTGTCTAGGTTCCCATGCAGACAAACAGTTTGCTTCAATGGGATATTTGCATGTAGAAGCTGCTCCTCAGGTGAGCAAAAGTCAGTAAAGCCCTTCACAGACCCAGCACACACAGGTTCCTGTGTACTGTGTTCCACACGCCCTCCTCCTGCTCCAGCACCTGCCCTAAGTCCCCAGAAGAGCCTTGATGTGTCCCAGGGCTCACTCCCAGGCCAGCAGCACAGGTGCCATGTGAGGACGGAGGTGCAGCTTTGCCATCTCTGTGTGCTGAGCGCCCTTCCCTTCCTCCCTCCTGCAGCCCAGCTCCGTCTCACCTGATGGGGATAGGTGGCTGGTGCCACACAACCACCCCTGTCAGGACACACAGATGGCTCCTGTCTTCCTGGTGAGCCTTGGGAAGGCGCAAACCAGCCTGGTCCCAGAGCAGATTGGTTTTGTGTAGCCCAGGTTCTTTTGAGGTTCTTTTGAGGTCATCCCTTGAGTTAAAAAACAGCTCTGGGGGGAAATGGCTGGGTTTGACAAACAGTGGTGGGCAGGTGGAGAAGCAGCAGGGCCTGGGCACAGCCTGAGGAGGTGACTCTCAGCCCGTGGCAGACACTGTGCCCATGTCCCTGCACAGGCTGTGCTGAATGCAGCCGCTCACTGGAGCCTTGCTGCTGTTGGTGTGCTTGGGAGTAATCTCTGCCAAAGATCTGGGCGCTCAAAACAGCACCAGGCATCTGCTGCAAGTCAGATAATTCCCATCCTTTGTGCCCACTGCAGCTCAGATCATTTCAGTCGCAATACTGTACTCCACTGAGCCAAGTGCAGGAAGTGGCCTGTGCTCAGATGGTTTGTGTGACCCCCCTCACACGGCTCCTGCAGCTCTCCCTGTCCTCCTTGCACAGTGGGAGCTCATTTTCAAATGGTCAAAGAGGCAAAAAATGTGGCCACTTCCCCAGCTACTTGTTCCTGCCCATCACCCAGCCCTGCTGGATGCAGGGACACTGAGATCACTCCCAAATCCACTGCAGGGAGAGCAAGCTAACACATTTCCCTCTGTGTCAAAGTGGAAGAGACAAACAGGGAGAGACAAGTGGCTGGAGGTAGCAGATACTTCCCTTGGAGTCACTGCAGAAACAAGGCATTCACTGCTTAAGAGGTCTCATGACCTTGAAATGTAGCACCTGGATTTCAGAGTGGATTTTGGGATGCTGTGGTGCAGGGCTCTGGGGCTGTGCCAACAGGAGTGCCCTGACTGAGCCCTGAGCTGCCTCGTCCGGTGGGACTGTCTAAGATGTTCCTTGGCCTTCACTGCCTTCCTTGGGAGTGCAGAGAGACACTTGGTGGGACAGGCTCCAGACTGTGCTGAGGCCTAAATCTCACATGGTTTCATCTGAAACCCAGAGGAGCAGTGACAGTGCCAACCTGCTGGCACCGAGCTTGAGAGGTAGAATGCTGCACACAGCACAGGCCCAAATCCAGTGGCCTGCCCAGGTTCTCATTTCTCAGGACACTGACGCTGCTCTGAGTTAAAAGAGCAGCTGAAGAAGGTCAGGACAGCCTCTCCAGACTGCTATCCAGGCACAGGGCAGGAGCAGGGAGGTATTTGAACAAGTGTATCACAAATTATATGGCAAAAGCAGCAGCCAGTTGGCTGAGTCCCCTAGGGAGGCCTCTTTGGACTTTGGCTCAGTGAAGATTTTAGCAAAATGCCTTGTGCAGTAGGGATGGCCTGTGTCAGGATGTCCCAGGGGATGACACCCTGGACCACAGTGATTCTCTGAGCCATCTCTTTGCCAACTGTTTGCGCAGCAGAAGGCAGCAAGCTCTGTCAGAGCCACATCCCAGAGAAGTCGGCAGCCCCACCAGCTGGCACCGTGCTGCATCCAGCTGGCTCCCAGGCTGCATCCAGCTGGCAGAGGCAAGAGCACAGAGCCCTGGAAAGGTGAAGGCAGCCAGGGAAACCCAGGCTCCCTGGCACCCTGGCAGCTCTGGCAGTGTTTGTGCTGGCACATGGATTCAGCTCAGTGCTTCCTGGGTGGATGCAGCACCTCCAAGGCATCACTGCACCAGTGCAGGCAGTGTTTGCTGACAGCTGGGAATAAACATGCACTACTATTAGTTATCCACAAATTAGTGGACTAATAACTGGCTAAACTAGCTTGTCCTTTAGTAGGTGAGTCTTTCCTGTCCTCCTGGGTTATTATAATAATCACAGTCACTCTGTGTGTTCCTGCAGAGTCACTCACCCAGAAGGGACCATAGGACAGCCTGCAACTGTCCTACTGCTTGTGTCACCCCAGTCCTGCCCAATCTGGTGTCAAAATACTACAAACTGACACAAAACTGAGTGTTGGGGTGTGTTTGTTTGTGTGTGAAGTCCAGAAATCTGCCAGGATAGTTCCCTGTCCCAGCCTTGGGTCAGACCTCCACACCTGCCTCAGGTGTGGGACGTGGCAGAGACAGGAGTAAAGACCTTGGACCAGGTGAAACGAGCCCAGCCCAACAACCCCAGTGCAGCACGCAGCCAGCTGAGTTTTCTGACCACAAGAAGCACTTCAGCTTGTTAAAATCCCCTTTGGGATGTTCTCTGGGCTTGTCACTGCAGGAAAACAGCCTCTTTCCTCCCAGATCATTGACGTAGCTTATTACTGAATACTCGTCTGTTTGCAGATGTTCTATATTTTCCTGACATGAAGTTTCTTAACATCCCTTTTAAATTGTCTTTATGCTCACAATGTTGATGCATAATCTCTTTTTTTCCTTGAGAAGTTCCTGTAAGTGCCTCGTGCAGTGATGAGATGAAAGCTTTCTTTGTGTTCCTGCCAATCCAGTTTGTATGCCTCTGTTTGTCACCTGCAGATAAAAGCTCAGGGATGTTGTTTAGAGCCAGGCTGTGAAGCAGAGACTCAACTGGAGGCAAGGACAGGAAGAAAATACTAGCAAAGCAACTACCTAATTCTTGACAATGCCAGCACCAGCCATTGTGGAGCTTTGCCCAAACAGGAATCCCTTCCTAAAGCCTCTTACTGTGCTTACATGAGTACATTTGACTTCAAAGAGGGTACACACAAGGCCAGCTCAGCTGACGAGAGGGAACTCATTAAGCTGTAGTAATTTGGCAGGTCTGTGTTTACTTCTGCTGGAGCATCACGTTCTGTGAACCATTTTTTTCCATCCCAAAAGGTTTTGAACTGTGTTGAGCTGATGAAACCCAGTCACATAAACCATTGCATGGCTCAGAAACACTTTGAGTGATGAAAGTCTGTGAACAGATCCTTTCATTAAACAGGGGACCAACTTTCCTTTGGTTTTAGCCAATTAGAAACTGGTTTTAGCTGAAGCAAAGTTGTTCCTTGTTGTGACGGACTCGGAGATGAGCTCTGCTGTGTGGGCGCATCACTGTTAATTTATATCCCAAGTCACCCATGAGGGGGGAACAGCTGGAGCTTTGTTCCTTTGGGAGTTCCTCTGAATCCCTCTCCACCTCCACACACCACAGCCCATCACTGGAAGCTGCTCTGAATCCCTCCCTGCCTTCCTCCCTCTGACCTTTGGGGTTGCTCTCTTTGTATTTGGTTTGCTGGGAGAATGCTTAACGTGCATCCAGGCAGAACCTCCAATCCTTTAAATCCTATGGACTATTCCAGGATCAGTAGGTGTGTGCACTGATGGCACAGCTGTAGGAATATGGAACTGGAAGGAACCTGCTCCACCTGGACCTGTAAAGGTTTGTTTGTCTGCTCAACAGTTTCTTTTCTTCTCCTGATGGATCACCTTGGTGGCCACCAAACACTGTCACAATGCTCATCCTATGTTTGCTCTCCCTCCTCTTCATCCCTGCCCCTTTCCTGCTCCGTTGGGTTGGGTGGGATGCAGAGTGTCAGGATCAAGGAGCTCTTTGCATTGGGTGAAGAGTCACAGAACCAGAGTCATTGAGGTTGGAAAGTACCTCTAATATAGGGGTTTGGGGGCTTTTCCAAGGTAGGAAAATAGTATGATTTTCCTCTTCTCTCCTAATGCAAATGTGGCCAGATTGATTTCCCTCCAACTTTCCACAGAGCAGATTCATTCCAAGAGGAGCATTTTGGGAAAAGGTACAAGTTTGTGAAGACAGAGTGTTCTCTTGGAGGCTGAAATAGTCACTTTAGCTGGAACATTTGTGGCACATGGCTGCAAAGGCAGGGTTTAAAATTGGGGTAGGAAACATCTCTGGATGGAATCCCAGACAAAGGAGGATGGCAGCTGAGGTAGGGGATTCACGGGCAGATCAGCTCTGGATAGAGCAGCACAGGGCGGAGACGTCACAGCACAGTGACAAACAGAATGGTGAGTGTGGGCCCAAGGGAAGAGCCAGGGTCCCAGCAGGGTTCCACGCTGCCTCTTTGTCCTGGGCTTGTGTCCACTGCAAGCACAAGTACTGCAGTCTGGACTCCAATGTGGGACTGGTGATGTCCCCACACCCCCAATAATGAACACAGGAGAAGTGATAATTTAGGGTAGATGCAGGCCCAGCTTTGCTCCAGGTGCTGATGTTCCAAATCTTCTAATGAGGATCTGACATTTTTCTGTTCTTTGAGTTTTCTGCAGCAAGGTGAATAAAGAACCAATGCAAATCAATTTAAACAATGATGCAGGAGCAGATAACTCTGAACTCCCAGATATGTAAAATAGCTGCCATGTCCATAGTGAAGAACAGACTGAGTTACTCAGCTCATCTTTGTCAGCTGATGAACTGCCCCGTATGGAAATGTGCTCTTTGCATATGTTTTTGCTGAGAACTTGTTGAGATTAATACAGGCTAACTCTGTCTTGATTCAGTTTGCTTTTGAATTACCCTGAGATCTGTTTATTTACAGCTGTCTGAGTATTGGAATGCAGTCACTTGATGTCTCTGCAAACACCACAGGGTTGTTCACTGCATTGACAGACCAAAAACTGAGAGCAGGAGAACTGAAAGGAGAGCCCAGGCATGGGATGCCCAAGTTGTGAGGAAGCCCTGGCTGGGCATGCAGGAGATGTTACAGTTCTCAAAGGCCTGCCTAAGGGCAGCAGAGAATCTTTGGAGATGGCAGGAAAGTGCCTGATTGCTGCTTGTTTAGCCCCAAAGTTTGTGTGGCAGGAGGAGCTATGGGTTGGCTGGAAGGGACCTTAAAGGGACCTTAAATCTCATCTTTTTCCACTCCCTGCCATGGTCAGGGACATCTTCCACTATCCCAGGGTGCTCCAAGCCCTGGGCACTTCCAGGGATCCAGGGGCAGCCACAGCTGCTCTGGGCACCTTGTGGAACGATATTGGCTGGATCACATCCCATCTCCTTCCTGCTGGGAGCACAGAGCTGGCCAGGACCTCAGCCGTGTCTCCAGGAGTACTCAGCAGCTCAGGATGCTGCTTGAGTGCCCCTGGCCGTGTGTGGGCAGGAGCTGCAGGCTGAGGGAGCAGAGCAGACTCTCCAGGTGCCATTGCAGGGGCAGATCCACCAGGTTTGCTGCAGGTAACTTGGTTTATGGGACTTCCCAATGCGTGCTGGGGTTTTCCAGCAGGGTGGGGTTCATTTCTGCTGTTAAATTGTTCCCCCAAGGCAGAGGGTGCGTGTGAAACTCTGGAGATTTCAGGCTGTCAGGCATTCAGTTTCTCCCGTGGGGGGATGATGTGCTCAGCCCAAGCTGGCCCAAACCTTGGGCTGTACCTGTGCACTGAGGGATCTACTCAGGGTCTGTCTGCCATAGACCCTCCATGCCTTCAATCTGCACAAGCTGAGGCTGTTTCCAGGCTGGTTTTGGGAGCCCTCCCTGAGTCTGAGCTCCAGTTCCCTGTGCTGAGGCACAAGTGGATCATGGCCATGGGTAAGGAGCTTAATAGAGGGCCATTGCCATCACTGTCAAAGTCAGCCAGGACCAGTACAGGACGAGTCAGCTGGCAGGGGGTTTAGCCCTGCCCATGGGCTGTAGGGTCCTGCAGACGGGCTGAGTTTGGCTCCTCCTCCAGGAGAGCCTCAGATGTTAAAACTGCAGAGCATGAGTCTGGTCTTTCTCCAGGAATTCATCCAGCACTGGGCTGGGACGTGCAAATCCTCCTGTGGGACAAAAAGTCTTGTTCAGCCTTGGTGGAGGTGGTGCTGTGTCCTGTGGGTGGCTCAGCTGTTTCTGGGATGCATTTTGCACTAATGCTCTCTCCGACCTTCTGATGAGCAGTGAAATATCATTGGTACAAGTACAATGGGCATCACCAGCTCTGATTCTGTCCAGCTCTGCCATGGTGAAATGGCACTGAAATCTGGGCTGGAACACCGGGCCCAGGGCTGGGGTGAAGTGGCACCCAGCAACCCTGTGTCTGCCCCAGCCCCTGGGCCACCTGGCAGGTGTCATATCAGTCCTCAAGGTGTCCAAAAGACACCAGGAGATGGACCAGGTCTGATGGAGAGTTCAAAGACTTCAGTGTGCAGGTGCTGCATCAATACCAGTCACAGAACCTGGCCCACAGGAGCTGATACTGTGGTGTTAAAGCCTCTCGAGGACACCCTGCTGAGGCAGAGTGGGGTCAGTGTGGTTCATCTCTGCAGCTGCTCAGAGCACGTGGGACTGGAAACCCAGCATGGACCCCTATGGAGTGAAGTCCAGCCCAGCCAACTCTGGGGAGCAGAGCCGCAGACACTGTGGAGGAGCCAGGGCTCCTCCATGGGGGCAGCCAATGCAGGAACCCGGGGTGGGCAAACAGCCACATTCCCTCCCATGGCTGTGCAGTCACTCCAGACACATCCAGTGTGGGCCAGGACTTTCTGCCTGGCTTCATGTGACAGATACCACAACACCAAGCAAAAGCTGTGAAGTGCAGCTTGGTGCAGGCACTGGGGTCTGGGCAGCTGGGATCCTTCACAGGCTCCTGGTGCCCTGATCCCTCTTGGCTTAGTGGGCCTGGGGGTGTTTGCTCAGTCTTAATGATCTGTAAGGTCTTTTACAACCTTAATGACTCTATGATTCTATGATTCTGTGACTCCGTGATTCTATGATTCTATTATTCCATGATTCTGTGACTCCATAATTCCATGATTCTATGACTCTATGATTCCATGACTCTATGACTCTATAATTCCATATCCTATGATTCCATGACTCTATGATTCCATTATTCCATGGTTCCATGACTCTGTGACTCCATGACTCTCTGATTCCATGGTTCCATGACTCTGTGACTCTATGATTCCATGATCCGATGATTCTGATTCTGTGATTCTATGCCCTTGTGACTTGAAGCTGCAGCAGAATAAGTCACTTCCCCACTTTCCCTTGCCCAGCCTGTCTCATCTGTGTTGGGTGTTTCACTGGGATGTGCCGTGTCCCCTTCCCCTCTCTGCCATGTCCCTGCCCTCTCCTGGCCCCATCCAGCTGCCGAGTGCTGCACTCCATGGAGGAGGGGGAGACCTTCACCAGGCAAGGGGAGACATTGCCTGAGAACTCCCCTCTCTGCAGAGGCTGCGGGGTGGAAGGAGGCAGTGTTGAGCTCTGTTTTGTGGCCTGGGACCAAGATTGGCTCTGCTGGGCTGCTGGAGAGATGAACTTGAGCACAGGAATTGCCTTTTTGGCTCAGTGGGGACAACCCCAGGTTTCCCTGCACACCTTGAGGGTGTTCCCTGGTCACAGAACCATCAGGTCAGACGTCCCACACCGTTAGCCTGCTCTGATGGGATGAACTCACAATTTTCTGTGTGTTTTACTGAGCTGGGTGGTTCCCACCCTGCAAGAAGGGGCACAAAGCCATAGCACTTTCTGTGCTGCGAGCCAGGAAATACGGACAGAAGCACGAAATGTGAAAGACTTGAATTGGGAAGTTTTGCCAGTCTGAATAAACTGGTTTTCATGTTTCATGCCTTATCATCTGGATTTGCATCTGGCAAATCCAGGAGCCACTGCCAAGCAGCCAGAGCTCTGCAGATCCACCCAGGTGGGCCTGCTCCTTCTCCTGCTCCAGTTTCATCAAGGGAGGCTCTGTACACTGTATCTGTGCTCTGCCCATCAGATAAGAGCATGAAGTACTCAGCTAATGCAAATGTACAGTAAATCAATAACACGCCACTGCTAATACATTTTAATTAAAACACAACAGGCTGCAGCTCCTCTGCAATCACAGGGAAGGAGAATTGGCTGATGTGGCATCAGGAGAAGGTGGCTCAGAGATTTGGGGATCAAAGAAAACCCGTCCTAGGAATGCACGGGGGAGTGGGAGGGATCTGACTGGGGAATGGTGGAATTCCAAGGGAAAGGCAGGGGCTAGAGAACAGCACAAGCTGAGCTGCTGCTGCATGCGTAGAGAACAGAAACATTCCTTGGGATGATGGTGTGGGAAAACACTGGGGAAAGTGGTGCTTTTGGAAAGGAGGTGAAACAGTTGATGGCAGCAGCTGAGACCTGGGAGGACTTCACAAAGCTCCCTTCACAAAACTTCTGTCAAACGAACACAAATGGTGAATGAGACACAAGCCAGCACCAAAGGGAAGTCAGGAGCTGAAGGATGGATTGGAGTACGTGGCCCAAGGCTCTGCATCTCCCAGGGCTGGGGTAGGGCTGTGGTGCAGCTGTGCCCTAAGGACAGTGTCATCCGACTGCTGGCCCAAGACTCCTGCAGGCCAGGGGGTCCCTGCTGGGATGGGGACTCCTTCATGTTCCCACAGCCCTGCCCTCGAGCCAGACATGGGCCCAGCCACCACCAGAACAGACCCATTCTTGGGAGGTTTGCATGTGGCTACACAGTCCCAGAGTGAAGGGCCTCAGGGTGAGCTGCTCGTCTCCGTGCTTTAATCCAGCCCTCCTGGTGATGCTATAGCAGAGAACACTTTGCTCAGATCTATTAATTGAAATTTAATTGAAACTGGTTGACTGGGAGCTCTCCAAGGGCTTAAGGACTGGAGGAATGACACAGTCCACTGAGGAGAGCTCTGCACTGCAAGGCAGCAATCCAGGCTTATCAGGGCCTGGGCTTGGGTTTAAAATAGTTACCAACTCTCTGAAAGCAGGCACAGCAAGGATGTTTGTGGATTGTGCTTCTTTTGGAAGAGAAACAAGCAATGGACAGCAATAGGATTTGAAGAGAAGGAGAGAGAGAGCTGTCTGCAATTTTCCTCTATGCTTTGGAGGGAACGATGGGAGAGTAAAGTCCTGCCTGGGTGAGAAACCAGGAATTAGCTGTGGAATGCTCTGAAAGCAGGGAGAGAGAGGATGGGAAGGTGGAGATGGGTTTGCAGGGTGACATGGTTGCAGGAAAGGGGGAACAATTTGGGCTTGCATCCCAAAGAGACACAAGAGCACAGTGGCCATCCATTTAAGAAGTCAGTTCCACCAGAAATATCCCACTGTTTGAGAAATTTTTGTAACTCTTACTGTCCAGACTGGCAGTGTTGGAACCATGTGACCTAAGGCTGAGGAGGAGCATTCTGTGGTTCTCTGTGGGTCATTGATTCAGCCTTGGAGGTGATGTCTCACCATCCAGCCCTGACTCCCTCCCTAAGAGCATCTCCCCTTCCCCCTTGTGAGACTCATTTCCCAGCACATCTCAGAGCTCTGGGAATCCTTGGCAGATTACAGCTGGCTCAGTGCACAGGGAAGGTTACCTGTAAATGATAACACCACTCCTGACATGTCTGAGGGAAGGAAGTCTCCTTGTCCCTGGTTGCTGGCTGAAATCTTACTCCCTGTTCCACCCACTGCACGAAATCCCAAGTAAATAACTCAAGCAGTTATGGAGCAGGATTACCCTGAAATTTGTTTCCATCCTATCACTGTGATTTGGTTGTCTGTGGGCATTAACTCCACATTGTAATAAGCAAAGCCTCTGAAATACCTTTGTGAGAATTAGGGTTCTATAAATTAACTGATTACTGATAAAGCCTAATTATAAATTAGGTCTTATTATCAGAAGCTTCTGGATGACTCTGAATGAATTAAAGCTGTAGAAGCAGGAATATTTTAGTTAACTCTGTGAACTCTGATAAAGGTCTGAAGAGAGGCTGTGCTCTGCCCTGCTCCCAGGGAGCTTCTACAAAAGGACAGCCTGACACAGCCCCTGCCCCTGTGAGTCTGTTCTTTGCTCTTTTCCCATTTGCCCAAGGAGCAAGGGGATCCCTTCCCCAGAGGGGAGATCACTTCTCACCTGGTTCAGTAACACCCAGAGGTCCCATACTGTGAGCAGAGGTAAGCTTAGGGGATGCAGTCTGGGGGGCAGTGGGTTGAAGGGCTCAGAAATAGCTTTGCTCTCACTTTCCATGGAAAAAACCCTAATTCTCACCAGACACTCTCTAACCCTCATCCTGCAAATCCTCACTGTGAGCCCGGTGCAGTGCACACGAACCCCTGTCCAAGACTCATCCACCAACTTGAAATGTATGAGTTACATCTTTTGGATTGATAAAAAAGGCTGAGTGGCTATTTTGGATTGTAATGCTGTTTTCCAGCCTTTGAATGATTCTCTTTCTCTCTCACCAGTCCAACATGCTAGCAAATTGTTGATAGAGGAATAGGAAATGTTCCTGATAGGAAGTGATTTCCAGTTGTGCGGTCACCAGTTGCAGGCAGGTTGCAAGACCTACAGCTCTGGGAACAATCCACTTTTCCCACTCCAGGGTGGTGGTTCCCTAAAGGGAAAGGAATTCTGGCTGTGAGTCAAGGTAGAATCACAGATTTGAGAGAAGCTCAGCTTCACCACTGCCCTGATTTGCTCTGCAGCTGAGCACCTGAGCAATGATCCCAGTGGGAATTCTACAAAATGTGATGGTCTCCTTCTAGGAAAAAGGTGACAGCTGTGAACTAGACTCTTCTCAGTGCAGTTTGTGGTCTCCTGGGCAGTTTTGTTGCCTGGGGAAAGGTCACACTTTTGGTGGCTCATGTCCTTCAGCTATGGGAAGCAAAAGATTTTGTGTATCCTGCTGTCTCTGTGGGAGAGCAGGGCATTGTTTTGTCCCCATGGCCACCACTCTCCACACCTACACCTCCCACAGCTCTGCTGGAACTCCGAGGTGGCAGACCCCGCTGCTGATGCTGTGCCAGGACTCAGTCCAGCAGTGCAGGAAAACGTGCAATTCCCTTCGGAAGGGCATGTTCCCAAGCAGGTGATCCCTGGGTACCAGCTGGAGAGCAGGATACAGCACCTGTGAGAAAGAACATAGAGAAAATAACATCCATCTGCTCTTCCAACATGGAAAAATCATCCTTTGGCTTTTTAAGGAGAAATTCCGCGTAAAGCTATTCCCATTCCTCCACAGCACAGCACACAGATGGAATAGGATTGTTTTCAAGATGGCAAGGATTTGCTTCTCCTATTTGCCAGTGGAACCAAACATTTAATTATAAAAGCTCTTGAAATTAAGCAGATGCAAAAATTAAGATGAATATGCTCAGTTTTGCCAATCCTATGGAATGCTTTTCCACTGAAAGACTCATTCCATTGCAACACAATGTAGCAGAAAGTTAACGCTCACATAATGACCTTAAAACCTGTTTCGAATGCAGAAACAGGTCATTGCTGCTCACTCTCTTAAGAAAAGTTATAAACCCCTAAAAATTGAGTCTGCAATGGAAACACTGTAATTATAGAGTACAGCACGTGACACCATCATTCTGCAGCTCAGTGTAAAGTGTCTTCAATTACAGAGCACTTACAGGATACTCAGCTGCCTCAAGGTCACTGAGGGTATCCCCTTCCTTATTTTCCTCTGCTCTGGAACATTGGACTTCCCATGGAAGTGGCCAAGGCCAGGCTGGATGTGGCTTGGAGCAACCTGGGATAGTGGAAGGTGTCCCTGCCCATGGCAGGGGGTGGAATGGGTTGAGCTTTGAGGTCCTTTCCAACCCAAAGCAGTTCTGGCATTCTGGGATTTATAGGAACAGAAATTCCCACCGAGGAGGATTCAGGTGGGTGCCACCATGAGGAGCTGAACTGGTCCACTTGAATCAATTCAGCCAAGGCAAAGGCATTTCTAGTGTGGCTGCAGTGACCTATTTCAAATGGGCTCAAGTTTACCCTGACAGAGGCCTAGCTAACAGGGAGAGGGAGAACTGCTCCTTCCTCAGGTTGAACTGAGTCACATCAATGTGGCACCTTAAATGGGCACGAGCCCAGGCACGGAGAGACCCCAAAGGGGGAATCCTCCTCTCACCCCGTGGAGAGCAGAACTGAGCAGCCAAGGACATCTCCTGTGCAGAAGCCCAGGCCTGTGGTGGGAGGAAATGCATTGCACAGATTTCAGTGTTCTGTCTCCCCAAATTCCCTAGGGGACTTGGGGATGGGGGCCTGATCTCAGGAGGCTGTGCCTCTCATTGACCACCCCCACAAAGACGCAACACTCTGACATTGTGTGGGTCCAGTGACACCCAGACAGCAGTGCAGGGCCAAGGAGAGCTGCCTGGAACAGCTCAGCTCCAACAGCCTCATCTCTCTGAAAAAATTCCAAGGAAAACTGATGGGCTGCATCAAACAGCTGCCATTGTGATCCAGATGTTCAACTGGGACAAGGCCTTCTCAGCCCCTCAGAACTGTGATGCTGTGGCTGGTCAGGGAGAAAGGAGAGGGGTGTGTTGGCTACAGCTGCACTGTGCCCTGGAAAAGGTGTGGGAGTCATGGAACATGGGGGTCAGCAAGCTTGGAAAACCTGCCTGGCTGGGGGTCAGGGTGTCCCAGGGGAGCTTGGCCACCTTAGGAGCTCACACACAATGTGCTGGTGTCACCTGTGACCACAGGCAGGCCAAACGAGTCAGTGGGTGCCCCCTGAGACACTGCCCCCTGAAACAATCCATCAGCAAGGGGGACACTGGTGGGCCTGGGACACCCCTCAGATGTGACAATGTGCCCACCCCCAGCAGTGCAAATGGGGTTGGTGGTGTCACATCCCCTCCCCCTGCCCTGGTACCTGGAGCAAGGTCAAGCCTCTCTAGACCCCTCAGATGGTACATTTGAGCCCTCTGTGCCTAATGTTTGTCTTTAACATATTCAGAGGCCACCAGGCTCCAGCTGAGAGCTCCAAGGAGCTGCTGGTCTGTGCCAGCGTGAGGATGGGTGTCTGCCAGGTTGTCATGGAGCATTTCCAGTTCTTCAGTCCTCTCCAGATCTGGGAACCCAGAGGAGGTTGTGGCAGTTCAGGCAGCCCAGTGCAGCAGAGCTACCTGGTGCTCTCCCCTTTGCAGCTCTTTGCAGGAGCTGCAGGAGGAAAATGTCACCAGCTGGCTGGAAAACCCTCCACAGGCCATGGCACAGGGAACCCTGGCCCTTGCTTTGAAACTCCTTCGTTAAATAATGAATTTCCTGGCAGCAGTGTCTCAGAAAGGCCTAGCATGAGGGTGCCAAAGACGTGACCTTGTGTGACAAAGCAGCTGGAAAATGCCACAAGAATTAGATCAATCAGCCTCCTTAATTTGCTACTCAGAAATACCTTTCCAGCAGGATGGAGAGGGTACCAGGCCACCTCATTTTACCTGGATCTTCAATTGACACCTTCCCGTGCTCCCCAAGGAGGGAAAACTCACTTGAAGGGAGAATTCAGAGGAGCTCAGGGTGCCCTTTCAGGTGAGGTGCAGGGAGATGGCCCCGGCTCAGAGGGCACGAGAGGGCAGAACCATCTCTTATCAAAGAGCCAAATCATTGACAAATGTCCTGTTCTCCCTTCCTTTGCATAGCCAATGGCACACAGAGTTGTCAGGGAGATGGAGGGAAGGGAAATGTGCAGAGGAGAGGCCCAGTGGTGCTTTTTGGAGGGTTTTCTTAGAGACACCAAAGACTGAGTATAAAGCAGACCAGAGCAAGTGCTTTCTTCACTTTTCACTGTTGTTTTTAGACACATCATGGCTTTTTTTTGTCACCCTAAATCAGCAAAATATTGATACTGGAGTCCATAGAGTACAGAGAAAGAGTAGGACCACCCAAGAGTGTAATCAAGCTCTCAATTCCTTACCTTTCCAACACCTGTTTCCAAGCCTTGTACCTGGACATAGGTGGAAATCTTTAAGATTGATATTTCCTGGGCTCTGTCTCTGCTTCCAGGTGGGTTTCCGCAGAGAATATCACAAAAACAGGGTGAGTGGTATCAGGTGTCAGGAGAAAATACTGACTCCCAATTGGAAGTGGAGCTGAAAGAAGCAAAGGGTTGAATGCAAGGCTGAAGGTCTGTAAGTTGTGGAAAATTCAGATCCAGCTGAACTCCCAGTAAGTCTCTCTAATCTGTTGTAAAACACGTGGTGGATGTTTCTCAGTTTTTGGCAGAGTGGGTGGATGGGGTAGAGCAGCTGCAGCCTGGATAGGGGTGGGTGTGAGGAGCTCCCTCAGGACTGTCAGGATTTTACCTTGTTGCTAAAAGAAGCAAAGGAAGTCTCAGAAAATGCAAGCAAGGTTCCCTTGCAGGCTGTTCTTGTGGGGTTTCTCCATCCGGAGCTGCTCCAGGGGGGAGCTTGCCCAGCCTGGGATTGGGACAAGCTGGAGCTTCTGATTCACCCCAGCTCTGCCCAGCAGGTCCTATTTGCCAGTGGCCACTCTCCCACTTGGGGCAACCTTTGAACGTTTTCCTTCAGACCGTAATTGTCAGTCCCGAGGGTGCCTGGTGCGCACGGTAAGAGGAATCCCAGCACTGACTGCTGGATAAATCCCTGGGCACAGCACGTCACCAGGAAAGGCTGTGTTACTGCAGCTTTACAGACTTCATCAGAGCCTCTCCTCCTTCCCCAGAGGTGATGCCAGGAAGAACAGCAGTGAAGGCAGAGGGTGCTGTCACCATGCTGTGAAAATCCCACTCTGTTTAAGGGATTTCCAACACTGGGATGGGAGCTCAGCATCCCAACCTGGTTGCCATGGAAGATCCCTGAGGAATCTTTCAGAGTCCAGCTCAGGGAAGTTCCTAGGTGAGCACTAGGCTCCTCTTCATGGTCCACATCATGACCCAACACAGCAACTGTGGGAGGACAAAGAGGGAGATGTGGAGGGAAGGCAGAACAAAAGCAAAAGGGAATTGAGGGTGTCACTACACCCAAGGGGAGCGCAGCGCTGGTGGGATTTCTTGGCACCTGGAACTGAAATTTTGTCAGTCTGGGTTTATTTTTCTTCCTCAATCCATTTGTCTTTCTGACAATATTTCTCCTCTTCAGCCACTTCTATGGGTGTTTCGTGTCAATGTTGCTGCATAACTCACACTAATTTTGTAATCTGAGTGCATGCTCAATACACACCTCACTCTGCTGTGGTATTCTGCAGTGATTTGGATCTATCCTATGTGGAATCACTATTTCCTCCCACAGCCCAATTCCTGGCACGAGGAGGAAGGACTGTGTTGTGCTCCAATTGATCAATGTACATTTACACACCATAAATCTGTTACTTTTCCCCCATATTTGCAGTAAAATAATGCTGGATCTTGGCACCTGGGCTGCCAGGTATTAGAGCTCCTTAGTGCTGTCATTGTAGGGAAACACAACCCCAACAATGCACCATTAGCACTACAAAGTGACACAACTGTAGCTGTAGCTGTGCTAATGCTCTGCACTCTATGATAATTACAAATGCTTTTCATACAGACACCTCTTTTTTTAAGAGAGAGAGAATCCTGAACAGACTCTAAGCTGGCATTACTGCATGAAAATCTTCTGCTCTAGAGGCTGAGAATCAGGAATCCCAGACTGGTTTGGGTGGGAAGGGACCTTAAAACTCATCCCATCCCATCTCCTGCAACTGTCCCAGGTTGCTCCAAGCCCCATCCAACATGGTCTATTTGTTATAAATATTGAATAAACCCAGCAAAACATTTCACGGTTTCAGCCCCACCACCTGCACATGAGCCTGTCTGACCCTCACTCAGCTATGTCAGCCATGGTTTATAAATAAGGACTTAATAAAATACACATAGAAAGTCTCCAGCTGGCTGCTCTCCTTTGCAGACACCCAAACCAAATGTGCATTTGAATGGCAAAATGGCACTTGGAGAGCATGAGAGGGCACTGAGCCCCTCGGTGCCAGTGCTTGTCAAGGCATGCAGATGTGTTTCTTCCTGTCCTTTAGCATGGCAGGATAATATTAAGCAACATCTTAGATCCAAACAATTTAACATCATATTTCGGCCTCATAAAACAAGGCTGAGATTTCTTATACTCTGATGTGAACTTTTAATCCTTGTTGATGTTCAGGCTGGGGCGTGGGGCTAACATCAGTTATTTCTGAGTGAGCCTGGCACAGTCCATGCAAAGCAATGGTTCCAGCACAGATTGAACACCTAGAAAATCAACAAATGTTGGTCCACGTTGTTTCATAGCAATTAGATGCTGTCAAACAATTCTGATTTCCGTTTGTGCTGGAACTGGCAGTGGGTTTGGGAAGCAGCAGATGTTTGCAATGCCCCTGACCAGGCAGCAAATGGAGTGACAGGGATCACAGGTATGGATGTGAAGCAAGTGACATTGATCCATCCAAAGCAAAAGGGACCTCCTGGAAAACAGTGGGGCCTAAAATGGATTAAAGACCACTGTGGGCAAGTGAACACATGTGAGCTGCCACTGCACCAAGAGTTAATGCCCTGTTAACCAGGGACAGGCAGGGGAAGATTTCTTCCCTCCACATGGAAATGCTCACATCAAGCCTGGATTAGGAGATGCCAGCCTGATATTTGTGTCTGTAAAAGGGAACGGGAACAGGAGAAGGTTCAGAAAAGAGCAGCAAAAATAATTTGAGGTCAAGAGAAATTGCCCTAAAGTGAATGATTTTGAAAAGCACAATCTGTTAGGATTGTGGAAAGAAGAGTGAGAGGTGGCTTGAGTAGCCTGTAAGTATCTGCACAGGGAGAAAATGCCAGGTACTAAAGGGCTCTTTGATGTAATGGAGAAAGACATAATAAGAACTAATGGTTGGGAGCTGAAGCTGGAGAAATTCAGAGTAAATGACCCCCAAGATTTTAACAATGGAGGTGATGAAACCCTGGCACAAAGTCCTGAGGGAAGTGAGTGTCCTCTGCTCGTGAGAGCTTCTGTTCAGGCCAGGTTTCTCTTTTGGAGGACACCAAACAGCCAGGCTTTGCCTTTTTAAAGGAGTAAAGTGCTTTCTCTGAGTGAGGAATGGGTCTCAACAAGCTGACGGGTCCTGCTGGATGAAAACTGCCCTGGAGAATTGCCTTCCCACCTGGACATTCCAAGGGTCAATGGACCTCTTCTAATCAAAAATATTTTATTATCACATTTGGGCTTCTGGAGAGGCTGAGGAGCTGCCAGCCCAGGCCCTCAGCTGGAGTGATGCAGTTCACCCTCACTGAGCACAGGGGCTCTCCCATGCCTTTGGAACCATTTTCCATCTCTTCTCCAGCTTATACCTTCGCCCTGCACAGGCAGATTTTGCTGTCAGGGTTCTCAGAGAATAAGAGAGGTTCCTGCTCTCCCACCCAGCAGTGTTGGGTGATCCTTTGACCTGGATCTCTCCCTGAACTCCACAAGAAGATGAACAAATGCATCCCCTCCCACACCTTCTCTGGGCAACCTGTGTCAGGGCCTCACCTCCCTCACAGGGAAGAATTTCTCCCCAGTATCCCATCTAATCCTGCCCTTTGGCTGTTTAAAACCATTTTTTGTTGTATATATCTTCACTGATAAAAATATTCCATTTACATCTTTGTACTTTATCACTTCAAGGGCATTATTTCCTGATTCTCCACTTCGCTGGGAATCCTGTTCCTCCACCCTTTCCATTGCATGTGGTTCTCCTGTAGTTCAGGATCAGGAGTAGATCATCTGTGAAGAGGCTTCTGTCTGGTAGTTGGTCTCCAGGGTTAATCTCTTCTACTCCTTGGGATTTTGATACAGGTGAGCCAAAACTTAATTTCCTAATGTTAAAAATGTAGAAGTAGAGGTGCTAGAAGAGTGTTCTCCCTGGTGAAGCTGGTTAGGGTCCTGATCCTCACAAAACTGTTAGAAATTGTTCACTGCAGAATTTTTTATAGTGGTTTGGCTCAATTTCTAAATTTTCTTTTGCTGGGAAAAAAATATTGGCAAGTCACCCAAATTCTCAAGCAATCTTTTAAGAAAGCTGCACCACTTACTCAGGCAGATTAATTCTAATTCATCACATTCTTTCCTAAGAGTTTTTAACAAATCCAACCCAAGCAGAATAATTTTTGGTTTACCAGTAAGATTTGCATTTCTGCTCTGTTCTCACACTCGGAAGGTGGCTCCTGGTTCTGAGTGAAGTCAGTGGGGATGGCCTGAGTGAACTCCAAGGGCCCAAGGAGGAACAGCAGAGGAGTTTTACACACAGTTTAATTTGCTAATGAGAGTGGGATGTAGTAAGATCTCAACAGTACAGCTTCCAAAATGATGAAGGTGAAGTAGAACTCTCCATATGAGAAAACTCTGTGTGGGACCAGGATCTGAACCTGAATAGAATACGTTTGGAATTGCTGGAATATGCCCATGAGAGGTTCCCACATGGCCAAAACAGATCTTGGTGTTTAAGAATATCCTAAAAAACCCAAACAGCTGAACCAAAACCAAATACTTCATATAGCTATCAGAATTAATAATTTTTAAAATTAAGAGGGTTGAGCTGTAGACTCAACTCTAACAGAAAGTATTGACTGAAGAGGTCTTGGTACCTAGCAGAGAGACAGGAATTGGTGGGACATGCAGAAAGAATCAGAGTCACAGACAGAGTCACAGTCACAGAATCACAGAGTCACAGAGTCACAGTCACGGAATCAGAGAATCACAGACACAGAGACACAGAATCACAGAATCACAGAATCAATCATGGAGTCACAGACACAGTGTCACAGACAGAATCAGAGAATCACAGGAGGGTTTGTGTTGGAAGGGCCCACAGTGGGTCACTGGTGTCACCTCCTGCTCCAGCAGTGCCGTGCCAGGGCCAGGGCCCAGGATTGTGTGCATATAGCTCTGGAATATCCCTAGGGAGGGACACTCTAGCCCCTCTCTGGTCTCTGCTCAGGGCTGGGCACTGCCCAGGGAAGCACTTCTACCTCATTTCCAGATAGAACCTCCTGGGATCAGTCCCTGCTCATTCCTCTGGTGCCATTGCTGGGCCCCTGGAGCAGAGCCTGGGCCCTGTTCAGAGCCCTCCCTGCACACAGGGACACCCAGGGACACAGAGGGACAGAGAGGAACACCCAGCGACAAAGAGGGACAGAGAGGGACGCCCAGGGACACAGAGGGACAGAGAGGGACACCCAGGGACACAGAGGGACAAAGAGGAACATCCAGGGACACAGAGGGACAGAGAGGGACACCCAGGGACGCCCGGGCCTGAGGGCCCCTCTCAGCTGGGGGTCTCTCCCGGCTCCCTCAGTCACTGCAGGGTGGAACTCCCGCAGTAGCAGCAGAGTGACTGCCAGCAGCTGAGATCAGACACTCCAGAGATCTTAAAGGTCAATGAGGTGAAGAAGTTCCCTGTGTCAATAAGCAGCAATTCGTGTGGATGGAAATTTCATGGATACGTGGGAAGAAAAGGCCTGGTGGCTCTGTCGTGCCCCATGGGTAGGGACAGCCCCGCGATGGTGACCGAGTCAGCCAGGCCTCAGCAGTGTTAGCTGGTCCCTCAGAGCTGAAAACACAAAAATAACAGTAGACTTCGAGTACCCCTGTGGAGATTGGTGACTGCTACAAAGGACTGAGGGGCTGAGACTCCATTTTCAGGCAGCAAAAGTGCTGCTGCTTGGAGTGCAGGGAAGAGGAGAAGCAACCTTTGATTTAGTGTGGAGCAGTCCAGGAGCCCTGGTTCAAGGGGAACCATCAAAACCCATCCCCACAGAAGAGTGACCATAATAGACTGAAGTTCAATACTCGACAGGAGAGGGGGAAAAAAGCAGAAACCACTCTGATAATGTTTAAAGAGAAACTACAAAAAAAAAAAATAAAAAAAGGAGACTAGTTAAAAGGGAATTAAAAGGGAATTGAAAGGGAATGGCTAGAAGGGTAAAATGATTGAAAGTGGTTGGGATACTTTTGAAATAAACTATATAGAAGCTCTGGAACATTATTAGAAAATTTTAAATGGGCGAAAGTCATTCTGGCCATGGTTACAAAGCAGCATAAAAGAGGCAACTCGAACTCAAAGGATAACTCTGGCAAGTTAATGTAAACCCATATTAACATGGGCCAAAACTGTGCTTGAGAAAGAACTCGCTAAAGACGTTAAAAGTAATGATAACCTTTTTTTCCCCCAAGAACTAGAAGGTAACTCTGTGCCATGGTACAGCTCATGGAAGATCAGGATTCAGTGGGAGAACTGTGAAAGGGCATGGCAGGAAATTTAAATAAACAGAGGAATTTAGTCATGTTCCCACATGGGGAATTTTCATTACCAGGGATAAGTATGAGGAACTGTTTTATATTTTAGGCTTGAAATTAAAAATTGAATAATAAAAATTCATCAAGACCAGATGGTATTTTCCAAAGAGCAGTGAAGGAATGAAAAAATGAAATTCCAGTCTATTAACTGTACTGGGAAATCTGTCACTTCACCTATGCATGAGAAATCAGAAGGCTGAGAATTTCTTGCCAGTTTATTGAAAGGAGTTGAAGGAGAAATACAGAAAATTGTGAAATGAGAACCCTGCTTTTTTACAAGGAAAGCTGAGAGACACCATAATAAAGAACAAAAGCAACAGGGCTAAGGCAGAACAAGCTGTTATCTCATCCAAAATTGACCAACAGAGCAATTCTACCTCCTGGAGGGAAGAACAGATGTAGCCTTGAGTATTTAGGTTTCAAAAAAAGCTTTCAAATAAAGTTCTCCCAGTCATGAGATAACAAGAAAGGCCCTTGTATGGTGTAATGGCCACTTCAATGACATGAACATTTTCAGGAGGAAAACCTCTGTGTCTCAAGAGAGCAATGCTGGAGCCAGGGGAATTTGAACAGCCATTTGTCAGCAGTGCCAGGGAACCTTTCTGGCAGTGGAATTCAGGAATTCACTAATTCCAACATTATCCTGGCTTGCTCTTCTCCTGGTTTGGCTTTTCCCAGCCAGCTCCTACCACCAGCATCCAGGGCAGCCCCAGGAGATTCCTGCTGGTCACTGTGGGTGTGTCCAGCCTTTCTGGAGGGTTGGGAGGAGTCCATACGATACATGGAACTGTGCCCTGCCATGCCAAGTGTGATCTAAAGATGCATAAAGCAATAAGATGGAGATGTAGAACGATTTTCATTCTGGAGAGTTCTTGGCAACATCAGTGCAACCCCTGGATGTGCTCACAAAGGAAAGGGTAGGAAAAAAAGGAAACAACAGGAGCAAACAGGAAACAACTTGCTGCATCTATAACTCCATGGAATGACCATATTTTGGTTATTATGCACATTCTTGCCATATATTCCTATTGAAACTGCCACAAAAAAATCTGTAAACTAGAAGAGCTTTAGAGATGGACAGGAAGGGTAACCAAAGATTTAGAACAACTTTGGAATAATTTTCACACCTCAGCTTGGATTGTTGCACAGAGAAGAGAAAGATTGTGGTGGACAAAGAGCTACAAAATCATGAGTGACAGAGAAGGAGTGAGTAGAGAGCAGTTATTCCCTATTTTCTCAAACACAAACACTGCAATGAACATCTCAAATCATCAGGTAAGATGTTTAAAGCTAGCAAAGGGAAGATCCCTGAGAATGCACAATTACCCTTTGTAACACAGGGGCTGAGCAGGTCATGAAGCCCAAAGGGACAAACAGGTTCCAAAAGCAGGGAAACCAATTTATGGAAGAGAAGGATGTTGTGTGAAATACAGTGATGTAGAGGAGTGTTCAGCAAAAAATCCTGGAGCCAGACTCTGCTGGAAGCAAGGGGACTCCCCAGGGAAAAGTCACTCCATGGTCATCCTGTTTCTTCTGGGCATCCCATGGTGACCATGGGCAGGGACAGGTGATGAGGGGCATGCCTCAGGAGGTTCCTTCTTCCGTTTTTATCACATCCTGATGAGAGTTTGGTGACTGCCTCCGTGCAGGGATGCTCAGCTGGGTGTTTCATGGAAGCACAAATTGCAGTAGTGGACAGTGGTGGATTAGGAGTTCTGACAGCAAAGGGAAAAGCTGATCTTTATTCTGTTCAAAGAACTAAAAATATGATCAGCCTTTTCAAAAACTAGGACGCATATTTGTCAACAATTTTTTAGAATTAAAAAATGCACTTTTTAAAATGCATGCTGGTGCCACCTCTCATTGAGCAGTGACATGAACGTGTTCCTTGGGGTGGAGGGGGTTTTTCCCAGTAACTCCATGTTCTGATGACCTGATCATGAGTCACTGATCAAGCATCACTGCCACATGCTCTGAGGACAGGAGCAGCCCTTGACAGTGCCTGCAGTCCCTTGGCTTTGCCCCTCATTCCTCACTCTATTTGTTGCATCAGAAGTTCCTCCTACAAGGCTACTTGACCCTGGAGCAGAGGGCTGGTCAGGAGAACACTTTGTCTTGCATAAGCCCACCGTATCTTTAATTTTGAGAGTTTGTCACAAAGAATTGAAAAAAATGTGATGTGTTAGGACGCAGAACCCACCAAACCCAAACCCACTTGAAGTAAGAAAGAGTCAGAGTCTTGTATGGCAATTTAGTGATCTGTGGCTCCTGGAGGCAGCTGAATCTGTCCCAGAGAATTGTCTGTGATGTTCCCAGCTGCCTGTTGGCCTTGGCTGGGTGAAGCTCCTCAATCGTAGGGGTGACCCAGTGGCACACGAATAGAGCTGTGCCCTGCACCTGCCCTGGCTCTGCCCAGACCACCTCACAGTCCCCTTCCCCCTCTGAATGTCCCACCTGGGCCTCCCCAGCTGCAAAACCCATCATGATTATTATGCTTGGAGGTGAGAAATGAGGTCTGTGGAGATCCAAGCTCAGCCAGGACCTTGGCCAGAGGACAAGTATCTCAACAGGGAGAGGTGGAAGTGGGGAAGGAAGAGCTGGAGATGGGAGATAGGGTGGGATGAGCAGCACTCCCTGTGCTGAGATGAGCAGAGAGGTGCCACTGCACCCCTTGATGTTCAAAGTCCAGGCTGGACAGCCTTAGGAAGTTGGCTTTTTCAAGGCCAGGTTGGATGGGGCTTGGAGCAGCCTGGGATAGTGGAAGGTGTCCCATGGCAGGGGGTGGGACAAGGTGGGCTTTAATGTCCCTTCCCACCCAAACCCTTCTGTGAGTCTATGATTCAACATCCCTATGGGGGCGATGGCAATTTTTCACCACCCTCTGCACTTCTGGGCCACAAAGACAGACTTTTTCTTTGCCTCAGAAGGGGGACATCATCAGTGGCCAACCTCTGAAAGACAAGAGGGACCAGGAGCAATGTGAAACCTGCCCAGCTGAGAGCTGCTCAGCAGTTTGCAGGGAAAACCTTTTGCAGGCTCCTCAGGGAATGGACATCTTGAGTTCCAGCAGAAAAGGGAGGAAAGGCTGGGACTGCAAATGGGTGAGGTTGTCGGTGTTCCACCAAACTTCTCTCTCCCTCTGCTGGAGCTGGGTCAGGCGCCCCCGGGATGGGGAAAATCCCCGTTTCCTGAGAGAGGGAGCAGCGCCTGTGCCCAGCCCCGCCTGGCCCCGCTCGTCTGCTAAATTAAACCGGATTGTGCTTCTCCCACTTTAGTCATTTAGATAAAAGTAACATTTTGTTCGAGAGCAGCAGCAATTATACCCTGGGGTTTGGGATTAACATAATTAATACTTTTTCAATCTCCAAACGCCCCCCCCTGCCCTTGCTCCTGCTGCAATCAGAGCCTCGGTTTTCAGTGACGCTGCAGCTGAGAGTGTTCCCCAAAAAGGTACACGAGCCCTTCTGAGGGAGCCTGGAGTGTGCTTGGGAAGGAGCATCTCAGAATAAAAAGGAAGAGAGAGCCGTATCACCCTGCATTAGCGTCTGCAGCACATGAAAAGCCTGTCACTCCACCACCCAGGGAACTAATGAAGATCCCAATTATGCAGCAATAAAATATACATACGCACTACACAGGGCCTTATACATTTTTAATTTTTTTTTCCAGAGCCAAATGCAGAGAGAAAATTCTAATTAGTGGTTTTGTCATTTTTAAATAAAAAGGTATGTGGCTGCAGGAAACACTGGCAGAGCATCCCCAGCAGAGCTGTGCAGGCACAGTCTGGGTGTCCGGCCATCATCCCAGCACTGTCCTCATCCCTGCCCTGCCAGCAACTCCCTGATTCCTTGAGATCCTGGGAGGAGGAAACCACATCTTTTAGCAGTGATCCTAGTGATTCCCACACTCCCCACCACCCAGCCAGACCATCGTCTCTCAATCTTCCTCACTCTGAGGGAGCCCATCGCTGCTTTCATCACCTTGGCATTGCATGGGAATGTTTTCCCTTTGAGCTCAAGGGGCCTGGGGCAATCCAGCCCATCCCGGAAGATGACAGCAGGACAGCAGTGGGTGACAAGCTGCACCCTCCAGCTTGGGTTTGCTTTTCCTTCCTCATTCCCAAAGCTGGAGGAAGGGCATTGATGGCCCAGCCCAACTCCAGCCCCACCAGGGAAGATTCAGGTGTCACCTGCATGAGAGCAGGAGAAGAATGGGATGGAGCTTTTGCAGCAGAACCAGCAGCTTGCAGCAGAAATCATGGAATCATAGGAGAGTTTGGCCCTACTTTCTGCCTGCATCAGAGTCCTGGCGATCCCAGGGACTGGAGAATGATGTCCCTATTCCAACATCCTTGGGAAAGGGTGTTTGGAAGCAGCACAAGTGGAAGCTTCTGGCTTTCCTGCCCTGGGTGTCCCGGGAACACCGAGCCTGCACAGCAGAGCCCCACACTCATCCTCCCCGGAAAATCAGAGCCCAGCTGCGTCCCTGCTGCCCTGGTTCTGCTGCTCCCGTGTTCTGATGGGACCTGGGGGAATGATGTCTCAGCCCCACAGCATTCCCTGCCCTTGGGAACTGGGACAAGACCCCACCCCAGGCCTGTGACAGCACCTGCAGCACAGCTGGGCTTTCACACAGTTCAGCTGCATCTTCATGAACTTCCAAAATAAATCAGAATTGGTCTTTCCTGTGGTCCATAGGACATTTAAATGTGGCTGTTCACATGGAACATGTGTCCACAGGAACAATATCCCACACAAATTGCCAGCCCTCCCAACCTTCCAATGCTGCTCCCAACTGGGAAGGTATCAAAGGTACTCAACAAAAACAACTTTAAGTGTTTTCAACATTAGCTTAGCAATATATCTCCCTTAACTGCATCCAAAGAAACGGTAGGCCTATTTGAGAGTCAGTTTCCCAAAAAGTGGATATAAAAGCATCCATTTGAAGCAGCAACTCAACTCGTAAAGTTTCTGACAAAATGCTCAAGACCTGGCAAGGTTTTAAGTGATTCAGAGCAATGTTTTAAAACGGAGCTGTCAGGAACCTGAAGCGTAAAGCAGTTCTGTCAACTCCTCCTGTAATAAAAATAAATGATCATTTGTTGCTTTCTGAATTCTAATATGCAGATGAAGGAATATATTATGCAATGTCCGATGTCCTGAACTCCATCTTAATTTAAATTTTAAAGGCACCATAATATGGTGCATAAATGTAAGGGTAAAAAAATAACTCCTGATGGTAGCGTGATGCTGAAAAGTTTCCAAGCATGCAAAAGGCCCAGAAATTGTTATTTTGACATTAATCAGTGAAGTGCCTCTGAGCACAGCGGATCTGTGACAGACACAGGATCATTATCACCAGACACTGCTGGAGCTCTCACCTACCTGGGGGGGCAGGGAGGGAGAGGGGAATGAATCCTTCATTTTTCCAGATACAGACCAAGGACAAGGTGTAGAAGAAAAGTTTTCAGGTTCAAATTCACCCTCATGTAGCTGAGATGAAGGGGAACCTCAGTCGTGGCTATGAGGGTGCAGGTGATGCACAAATCTCCTGGGTATTCCCTTCCCTGGGATTGAGGGACACACCTGGAACCTGGGAATTGTTGTGCTGAGTTCTCCTGCTCTGCTAACTCTCTGCAGGCAGCAGATGTAGGTCCCTCTCTATTCTCCTGCTAGAGTGACCCAGGTACTTTATAGGTGCTTGAGCCCTGAGGAGACTGGAATGGCTCAGATAAAGCAGACCAGGGTCTCTGGTTTAATGTTTTCCCTCTCCAAGTCAAAAAGTTCATCTGGAAATCCCAGTGTATACCTGGCTGCCTTCCTAATTACTGTTATCTTAACTACTAGGCCAGTTTTAAATTGCAAGCTGGACTGGAATAAAAAGCAAGGGAAGTTTAATTAATTGGTTAATTAATTATTTTCCTTCTTTTAATAAGAAGATAATATTCACAGAGACAAACAGGCACAGATAGATCCTGTGGCTGGTTCACTGCAGTGCTGTTCCTCATTGCCAGCAGCTGCCCTGGGCTCCTTGAGCCCTTGGAATCTGAGGCTTTGCTCCACATTCCTTCTCCTTGATCCTCCTGCTGCCTGAAGGAACTGATTCTGAGCCATGAGAGTGCTCCTGAATTGGGTAAGGGGTGTCAGAGGACCAGCACTGACAGAAAGTTTGGGAGAAACCAATCCCAGGGTAAAAAATTAACATTTTGGGGCTTTTTTTCCTGATTGTTTTTCAAAATTCTGCAAGCACTCAGGGCTCCTGGTGAAAATGTTGACATATTGGGCACAAGGTTGTCTAGGGATTCTATTAAGTCACCCCTTTGCAGAAAGTAATGCTCCAGAGCAGCGTTTTTGGGTGAGGTGTTCCGCAGGAATTCCACCAGCAGGACCTCAGGGCTGTGGCATCAAGTGATGGTCAGTGAACCCTAGGGAGATTCTGCCCAGCTTGAAAACCCCAAACACCTGGATTTTATCAAGGGATGAGGTTGTGGAGCTGCCCTGCAGCCAGCCCAGCTATCCAAAGAGAGATTTAGAAGTCAAAATATTTGCAACACTGATACCCAGAGGCCAAACCTGACAGATTTGGAAATAGAATCATTTGAGGGGTTTTATTTTCCATCCAGGTGACTCCTCAGCACAGAGGCAACTTTGCAGCAATGGGATTTTTCTTGTGGAGACATACAATAAATGACTTGATCAGCTTTTCCTGGTGGCAGTGACTCTAAATTGTGAGATGCTCATGACTGGGGGCAAGTGTTCCTGACTTGTGTTTGCTGGGAGAATGAGGGGTGGACACCAGGGGGGTGTTTCAGCAGTGGCAACAGGGCAGAAAAGCTCCTCTGTTTCTCAACTTGCTCAAAAATCCCAGCAAAGTGCCCCAGCCAAACCCCATCTGTCAGAATTGGTTTTCCCATGTGTCCCTCTTGTGTCCCCACAGCTGGAACCCATGGGTGCCCCCTCACTGCTCGCTCTAGAGACAGCTTGAACTATTCCACCTCAACTGATGCCTCTCAGCTCCTTATACCAGCAACTGAGGAACACAGAGCATCATTAGCCTTTTATCTGGAAATCCACCTGTCTCAGGAATTTACCTGTGGTTTTTCTGTGTTTCTCTGGTGAGAAATTAATGTGTCTGTCAACAAGTGCCCTTCCATTAAACCTGCACTTGTTTATTTTAAAATAAAAGTAAGCTGCCACACTGAGCATAAAAACATGCAACGCTTTATGTGGGAATCTGAAAGAATATTAAATTAACATGCACATTTCTTTGCTTCTTTTCTGAATCCCATGAGACTGTCTTCCAGGGAATTTCAGCTGGCAACTGCTTTCTTCTGCATTAATGTGAATCAAACCTTTTCAACTATAAAAGTTTCTTCTTGTAATGCACAATCCTTGAGTGAAGTTTGCCTTAAAATAAATAGTAAAGCAATTCCTTGGCCCACCATCTCCAGAACCTGCAGCTGCACACCCAAGCAGGGCCAGGGAAATGTGCCTGAGCACAGCATCCTGAGCTGATGGAGATTCCCAATTCCAGGAGCAGCCCAAAGAAGGAGGGCACAGGGGAGGATCCCACCCACCTCAGCACCTCTTTGCATCCCACTCTGGGCTGAGCTGGCCGTGAGACGAGTCCCAGGCTCTCAGTAAAATCCACTTGTCTGCGGTCCTGTTGTGGAATCGGAAAGGGCTCATCCATGCATGCCCTGCCTCACTGGGGAGCCCCACTGAGGGCTCACTGCCTGTGGAGCTGGACTGGGGGCATCCAACACTGGGAGTGTAACTCCTGCCCCTGAATCCTCCTCTGATGGTCCTGCTGAGGTCTGCGGGACAAACATCGGCAGCTCCTCCATCCACGCAGGATGGCCGGAAAGGCCGCCCAGGCCTCTGCTTTTGGCATTTTCCTTTTATTTTTTTTCTCCACAGAGTAAAATATCAACTTTATAGTGATACTCTGCCCTGACCCTTATCCAGGCCACAGCGTCCAAATGCTTGTCCTTTGCAAATCCACCTCTGGTTGAAGCAGAGGCTGGTGAGAGCCTGGATGGGTCTCCTTGGAGCAGGAAGCACCAGCTTGTCAGGGAAAAGCTGTGCTGGGTCTGTGTGTGTGCTCAGCCCACGAGGCTGCTGCAATTAAAAGTCCTCTCTGGGATTGTGGCTGACCCTCCCCTTTATCCACACTGGGATGTCAAATGTCAAACTGTCTCCCCAGCTCGGGCAGAGCGGGGCTGATGAGGCAGCGGCGGCGGCAGCCGCGCACTCTGTGGGGACAGCTGGCATTCAGCATAATTGTTTATGAGGCACAACTTGCCAGCAGCAGCAGCAGCAGCAGGACAAACTGGAGAGAACTAATGGCTAAATATTGGGAATTATCTGGCTGGAGCAGCACGGCTCAGCCTGGTTAATTAGGAGCTTGCAATGAATATAGAATTGCTGTTAATTTTAACCCACCGTGCCTTTCCCAAGGCGAAATAGGGGGAGTATCAGTATTATGTGATTTGGTAAAGTGTGGAAGAGAATATTTAATAATGGTGGATTTATTTCTTTATCTTAAGTGCTTCCCCCTTCATGTAGCAGACACACCCCCACCGCAGCAAGGCAGACGATCTGAGGGCAGCATACACCCCCAGGATTTGCCCTCAGTGCCTTTCCAGTGCAGAATTCCTTCCATGGAGGGTATTCTAATGTCTGCTCATTGCAGATGGAACATCTCTGCCCCCCGGCCCCATCCTGGTGTCCCCCAGTCCCTGCAGTGCAGCCCAATTTTCTCCAGAGAGCAGGGGCCAGAGCTGGGTTGGGGTGAGGATGACCCAGATCCCAGGGACTACTGCCAGTGCTCTGGGTGGGCAGGACAGGCAGCGAACATCTCCCTGGGGGCCTCAGGCAAGGGGGCTGCACTGGAGGTGAGGGGACAGGGGAGTCCAGGAGCACTAAGGGGGCTGGGATCCATCAGAGGAGGTGATTTGGGGCAGGACGGGGGCGTGGTGAAGGGGAATAAGCCAGGGTGGAGGATGAGGCTCCGCAATGGGGCTGATGTTGCTGGGGGACACTCACTGCCCCTGGACAATCCAGTTCAGGGTCTGGCACATGAACAGGGGAGTGGCACTTTTGTGTGGTGTCACAGGTGAGCAAAGTTCATTCTTTGGTGCACAGGGGTTCATATCCCTGTGAGCTGCTCCTCAGCTCATGGAGCAGGCACTGCCATGGTGCAGGGAGGCCTTTGCTGGCTGCTCCTTCACAGGATGCTCTCTCCTCACCACTGAAACAGCTTTGGATTTTGCCTTACTCAGTTTAGACCTTAATGAAACATCTAGGGAGGATGGACTGGCTCCTGAAGGAGTCTGCTTTATCCCAAATCCATGGTTTCCTTCAAACACGAGCACTGCAATGCAGAGAAACTCAAGGCTTGTGATGACAAATACACCAAAAAAGATCCTGTTTGTGTCAGGGAGGGGTAGCTGTGACATTGCAGATATTCTTGGGTCTCTCCAGCAGTCATATAAACACTGGCTGATAGAGCCCACCAAGCCTCAGCAACTCCTTCTGAGGCCTCTTGGACTTGCGTGTGACCTGTTCAGCCTCACCATCACATCTGTGTGGCACCCTGGGGACAATTTGTGTCAGGTTGCTTTGAGTGAGATGTCTCAGCTGGTTCAAGGTGAGGACAATTCCACTCTTGGATGTTGTGTTCTGCACTAACCCACAAATGGGCCCAGTTGCCCAGGAGCAGGTCACTGCAATGAGGGTAAAACCAGCTCCAGATATCCTAACCTGGAAGTCCATTCTCTCACAGGCCAGATAAAATCAGTCTGGAATTTGAGCCTCTGGATGCTCTCCATTCAAGTTTTCAGCAAGGTCTGGGGCACATTTTGGTGAGACAAACCTGCACTTAGACTTCTCTCAATATCAGCACTGATTTGAGCAATCCAGTTTATACCTTGGCCAGAATGTATTGGTTTGGCACAGTTTCTGGTAGCAGGAGGGTCACAAGGATGGCTCCTGTGAGAAGCTGCTGGAAGCTTCCCCCATGTCCAGCAGAGCCAATCCCTGATGGCTCTGGAGATGGACAGTTTTGCTGCTGGTCAAACCTGGGCCAATGAGAGAGGCTGGTAATGCCTCTGTGCTGACAGATTTAAGAAGAAAATCAAAACAAAGTCACAGGGGTTTGGGGCTTCTGGTTAGAGAAGAGGAGGTGAGAACATTGAGGGAAACAACATGGCAACACCAAGGTCAGTGGAGAAGGAGGGGCAGGAGGTGCTCCAGGAGCCAGAGCTGAGATTCCTCTGCAGGCTGTGGTGAGACCGTGGTGAAGCAGCTGTGCCCCTGCAGCCCCTGGGGATCCACAGGGAGTGCAGAGATCCACCCACAGCCCCTGGGGATCCACAGGGAGTGCAGAGATCCACCCACAGCCCCTGGGGATCCACAGGGAGTGCAGAGATCCACCCACAGCCCATGGAGGAGATGCCCATGCCGGAGCAGGTGGATGCCTGGAGGAGGCTGGGATCCAGTGGCAGACCCAGAGCAGAGAGAGGGCCCTGCTTCCAGGCTGGAGCAGCCTGTCCTTGCAGGGCTGCACCCCATGGAAGGAGAGAGACCCTTATTGCAGCAGTTTTGGGAGGACTGTGTGCCCATGGGGGGAGTTCATGAGCCAGCAGGTGAGGTTTGGCTGCTGCCAGTGAGAGTGGACCCATGCTGGAGAAGTTCCCACAGAACTGTCTCCATGGGAAGGATCCCACGGTCTCACAGGGAAAGGACTCCTCTCCCAGGGCGGTGGAAGGAAATCTCAGTGATGAACTGACCAAAGCCCCCTGCCCCGCCTGCCTGCGCTGTTGGTGGGAAGGAGGGAGGGGCTGGAGGGAAAAGGTGTTTTAAGGGCTTATTTTACTTATCATTATCCTCCTCGGATTCTGTCAGTAATAAATTTCACTTTGCACCTTTAAGATGAGCCTGTTTTGCCCTTGCAGTGTTTCTCCCAGTCCTTATCTCACTCATGAAACATTCATTAATTTTTTTCCCTTTTCCCTCCTCTGCCCAGCTGTGGCAGGGGATGGTGAGCGAGCGACTCTGGTGGGTGTCTGGCATTTGGGGTCAGTGTCAAACCACGACACCGTTCCAGAGCGTGATATTTTGAATTTGAATATTCCTGAACTGCACCCAGTGTTCCTGAACTGCAGCTTGGATGTCTCTGAAACTGCCTGGGGGACAGTGACTCTCATATCAGAGAGGGCAGTGCACCAGGGCAGTGCCACTGAGGGTGACACTGGCTGCTTGCTCTGTTAACTCAGCCATGGGACTCTCAAATGCGCAAGAAAATTCTTCAAGTCACTCAGCAAATCCATCCTTCATTGAACCACCCTTTAGAGAAGTTTGCCTTAAAATGAAGACTAAAGCACACTTCACTTTTCTGAGCACCTTCTTTTCATAATCCAGGGGAGCTGACCTGAAATTTTGGGGAAGGCAGGCTTTTTCTGCAACAGTAAACTCTTTCTTCTTTAATTTAAACTTAAATTTATTCCATATTTCAAAATCTGAATGCTCCTGCCTGTAGAACATTCATACAGACAACAGGAAATTGAGTGTTGCAATGAACGGCTCTTTCCATATTATTTGTGGCAAAATATTTTTAGTGTGTTTGCTGGAAATTTCCAAACATGTCTGGTAGGACATCACTTGGCTCCTGGATCTGCTCAAGTGAAATAAAGTACTCTGGGTTTATTAAGAGCTGTGAAAATTCTTACCAGGCATTAATAAGTATGAGAAATATCTTTTCTCTCTTTTTTTTCCCCCTCCAAGGAAATAAATTATTATGTTGGAACATAGAGGAATTTAGGAACTAAAAATGCAGAAAGGTCTGGGTGGTATTTATGAAAACACCTGAGCACGAAATAAACCTTTGCTCCCCTTGAAGAGCTGGTGCAGTGGTACAGCCACATTTTATACAATTTGTACAACGTTATCTTTCTTCTCAAATATTTAAAATCCCATGACGCTGTTTGGAAAGCTCACTCAGGGATGTGTCATTTTAGCTTTTCATCTAGCTGCCATGCATGAATTTGTTAGTACACATTTTAAACCAGGCAAGCCTTCCTCTTTCACCTGGCATCACTTAGAGAAGGAGAGTTCTTTCCTCTTCCTCAGAGCAATCTCAGAGAGGCACCATGATTCAGGACCCATCTTCTCCCAGTGTTCCATGGACCAGGAACACTGACATTGGTAAATCACCAGCAAATACCAGCAGAGGGAAGAAAATGGTGGAGGAAAAGGAGTGAGACCTGCAGGACACAGCTCAGAGCAGCTGAGGAAGCTGCTGCTGCCAGGACCTTGCCCAGGCCCCTCAGGCTGTTTGCTCACAGTGACAGACAGGGAGGATCTTGCTCACCAGGGGAGGGTGGATTTGGATGCCCCAGGTGAGGGCAGGTCAAGGGGACAGATCACCTGGATAGTGGAAACCTCCACAAAGAGAAAGCAAATGTGTGACAGGCACAAAGAGTGGGAAGATGCCATAAAATGGAACTGGGGGTGCTGGGGTAGAGTTGGAGGATCTGAACTGGCCCAGGGTGTTCAGACACTCCCAGACTGGTTTGGGTTGGAAGGGACCTTAAAGCCCATCCCATTCCAACCCCTGCCATGGGCAGGGACACCTCCCATTGTCCCAGGCTGATCCAGGCCCTGTCCAGCCTGGACTTGGACACTTCCAGGGATCCAGGGGCAGCCACAGCTTCTCTGGGCAGCCTGTGCCAGGGCCTCCCCACCCTCCCAGGGAAGGATTCCTTCCCAATATCCCATCTAGCCCTGCCCTCTGGCAGTGGAAGCCATTCCCTGTGTCCTGTCCCTCCATCCCTTGTCCCCAGTCCCTCTCCAGCTCTCCTGGAGCCCCTTTAGGTACTGGAAGGGGCTCTGAGGTGTCCCTGGAGCCTTCTCCTCTCCAGGTGAACATCCCCAGCTCTCCCAGCCTGGCTCCAGAGCAGAGGGGCTCCAGTCCTCAGAGTATCTCCATGGCCTCCCCTGGTCTCAAAGTGCTTGAATTCCTGACGTCAGCCCAGGTATTTCTGACTGTAAAGCTGTGTCCAGGTTCAGCTGGGCTCACAGGAGCCCTGGCTGTGGATCCCACAGCAGGTTTTGAAAGAGGCAGCCCAAAAGCTCTCCCAGAGTCCTCCTCAGCCCGTGCCCAGCTGAACATCCTAAACCCCGTGTGAAGAGCAGAATGAGCCTCCCTGGAGCCATTTGGGAATGCTTGAGGGGTTTTACTTCATGTCCAGGGCCAGGGGGACAGCACAGGTGAAGCAGAGGGATACATTCAGACAGTTTTTGATGCCCCTCAGCTCCGTGGGGATGAGCTGCAGGTCACATTCCCCATCAGGTCCCTGCCTCACCTGCACCAGCAGGGTCTGGGGTGTGATTCCTCCTCATTCCCCACAGCTCTGTCCTGGCTCACACAACTGTGATTACAGCCTCACACTTCCAGGGGTGCAGTTAACAGCCTGATTAGCAAGATACCATTACATTTTATAATTAGATTAATGAGAGCATTCATTCAGAAGTTGTTATCTCACTTAATAATGACCTCACTGATTTATCTCCTTTAACTCAGTGAGTGATTTTGATTAAAATAAATATAGCTCACAGCACCTGGAAATTCATTCTTCTCTTTAAAAGGAATCTGATGGAAAGAGATTCCCTTTTAAGAATTTCTTGAGAGTGATTAAATATTTTGGTCCTCCTGAGGCTGAATTTTCATGTTTTTAAAGATGACATTTTTGAAATATTTGATGATAAAATATTTATTAAGCCCTGTATTTATATTTTCAATACATCTGTTTCTGCTTTGACTGTTTGAACATCATTTCAGCAGAAATATATATTTGCATGCTGAGCTGATTTAAAAAAACACCCGCAAGTGCTTATACACACACACACATTTGCACACACAGACCTCACACACTGAGTCTCGCTCTTCCTTTCATCCTGCCCCTCACAGAATGATTTCTGATTTAAGGAAAATACTGCCAGCAGTCATTGAGCCAATTGAGTTTATCAGATCCCTGCTTCTCATGATGTTATTTTGTGTATTAATCTATTTTCTAAGAGTGGTAAGAATTAGCACAGCTGCTGAAGACTCAGACAGGAAAGAGGCAAAGAGGAGGGCAATGAGCATTTGGGGTTTGCAGGACAGGCAAACCACAGCTCGTTACTGTGGGGCAACAATTAATCACAAAATCTGGGCTGGTTTGGGCAACTTCAAAGGGAAGGTGGCCATGGGGTGAGAGCCCCTGGTTTGGGGGTTCAGAGAATTCCAGACCTGTTTGGGTTGGGAGGAACCTTCAATCTCATTTCACTCCTCAGAGCCCGCTCTGCTGCCCTGTGGCATCCTTAGAGCTCATCTCATACCCAGCTACTTCTGAGAAAGTAATATCAGCTCCAAAGGACCTGCTGCTCCTCAGTGAGCACCCCACAAGCCACACGTGGCCCCAGCTCCTGGAGAAACTCAGGGCACTCCAGAGCTCTGGAGGAGCCAAATCCAGAAGGGGCAGAGGTGCTGGGAGCAGCCCCATTTGCTTCTGCAGGGCTGGGAGTATCTGCACAGCTCGAGGCTATCCAAGGCTGAGGATTTGGATTCTCCAAGGTGGTTCAGCGTGAGGGATGAATGGAGGGACCCAGCCCAGTTGAGGACATCTTTGTGCCATAGTTACTGTGACCATCCCAGTGCTGAAAGCAAATAATCACCATCAACCTCCCCATTTCCTGCAGCAAAAGCTCAACAGGGATGAATTACACCCCTGCTTCCAGGGGGTTGGAATGGTGGGAGTGAGGCAGGATTTGGTCTCTCAGATGCTGCCTGGAGTCAGCTCCCAGATAGAGGGGAGTGCTGAGATTTCCACTGGTTTAGCTCATGCTTCTTATTTTACAGGTTTTAATGTGTTCATTCTAATTTCTTGCCCTGCTAAAGCCTGTAAAGGTTGCACGTCAGAGATGAGTGCAGGAGAATGTCAATCTTGCCCAGATTGTGGAGATGGAGATGGTGTTTGCTGACCTGTCTGTGAGCAAAAGACAGGGACAAGTCTCATCCAGCATCTACAGGTATGGAAGAAAAAGGCTTTTACCTTTAGAACAAGTCTGAGCTGCCGCCTGAATTCTGGGGAAAAAAATGACTGAAGGGGACCTGGCAACCTTTGGTATTTTAGTTCTCATTTTACAGTATCCATAGGCAATTAACATCCTGCAACCTCCTTTAGAAGCTCTTTAGAAATACTCGTGTTCCTTTTGGGAAGCTGACAGGCTCTGCCTCGCTTCAATTCAAAATGTTCAGGATTGCTGTTACCCAGTCAGAAGAAAATATAAAAAAAAAATTCCTGTTTCTGAGGCACAGTCTAGCTCCAGGGGTATTCCTGAGGTTGTATCCCTGTTTTCCAGTGGAAAATAGGGATTTATTCCATAGGGTGGTACTCACACAACAGCTCCTTGGCCATTCCAAGGAGCAAAGGGAAATAAATCTGCTGAAATAAATTTATCGAATTTTTTTGGTGGTGCTTTGGTTTTGCTTCTTCTGCTGCCTCTATTTCAATTTTATATTAAAAAGTCAAGTCCTGTGTAACTACAAATATCCTCTGGGACATTTGGAAGCAGCTCAATAGGTGAGACAGCCTGGGGAATGGAAGTGGAGTGCTCACAAAGAGAAAGCAATGCTGAAAATGTTCTGTGTGTACAAATAAACTCAACTGGGCACTAAACCTTCAGATGGAACAAGAGGAAACATTATTTTAGTAAAAAGAAAAAAATCAGCTCTTCTTTCCCCACAGTCTCTCCATCACTAAATATTTCTTTTTATGTGGGTCAAAGTGGCCAATGTTATTTCTTTCAGGCTTTGAAAATTTCACAGTTCTGGGGATTGTTGGACAATATTCTGCAAAGTCCTTGTGAAGAGGGTGTAGGGAAAACCTCTGTGAATCCCAGAGTCAGTAAATGGAGGAGAAAAGCCCTACAAAAAATAAAAACTGCATCAAACATTTCACATTGGTTTGGTTGAAAACGAAAATCACATGGAGATGCTGCAGAAAATTCTCCATGGAGAATTTATTGTCTTTTTTCTCCATCTAGATGGTTCTTCAGGATTAAAAGGTGGAGAAACATTCATTCATTCAGGGCAAAGGGAGACAGCTTGGGCTGGAGAGGAGTGCGAGCTGGGCTGGGAGCTCGGGTGCAGCTACGAGGGCACTCATGGCCAGGTGGCTCCTCTGAGTGCTCCCCAAACTCCAAACTGCAGGATCAAGAGCCCCAGAACCTCCCTGATAACAGAAACCACTGCCTTTAGAAGAGACTGAAGTTCAGAATGAGGCACAGCCACTGCTGTCCCAAAAACCCCCAGACCTGGGACCCTGTGACCACACCCCGGGGGATCTGAGGGCCCTGTTTCAAATCTAAGTCAAACCTGGCTGAAGCTATTTCAGTCAAAACCATTGCAGGCTCTTCTGTGAAATGCTAAGGGGAAAAAAAATCTGTAATGATTTCTCCTGAAGAAATACACCAAAAATAAAGTGGAAAATAGAAGACAGACTTCACATACTAAAATCTCTTCAAATGATAAACAAATCATTGCACTCAGCTCCTTCTCAGTTACAGAATCACAGACTGGGTTGGGTTAAAAGGGACTTTAAAGCCCATCTCATTCCACCCCTGCCATGGGCAGGGACACCTCCCACTGTCCCAGGCTGATCCAGGCCCTGTCCAGCCTGGCCTCAGACACTTCCAGGGATCCAGGGGCAGCCACAGCTTCTCTGGGCACCCTGTGCCAGGGCCTGCCCACCCTCCCAGGGAACAATTCCTTCCCAATATCCCATCTCTCCCTGCCCTCTGGCAGTGGGAGCCATTCCCTGTGTCCTGTCCCTCCATCCCTTGTCCCCAGTCCCTCTCCAGCTCTCCTGGAGCCACCTAACAGACTGGAAAATGAAAGGTGTGGGAGTGGGTGGGACAATTCCCTGAGCTGTGTGTGAGCTCCAGTGCAGCCACCTTCACCTCTGGATCAACACCATGGGAACCTGGGCTGGGCCAGGCAGGGCCTTTCTGGGACTGAGGGCTGTGACCTCTTTTGGTGAAGTCCAACCATCTCCTGCTCCCCAAAGATCAGAGATCTCCACTCCCAGGGAAGAAGCAGATGTGGAATCCAAGCACAAAGTGTCACACAAAGAAACAACCGAGTCTGGGCAAAGCTCCACAGCCCTGGGTCAGGTTTGGTGAGGGTTGCTATGCCTCCAGCTTTTGGATTTTTTGGTTGTGTTTGTCTCACACCAGGAGGAGAGTCCTCTTCAACATCCCCTGCTCTGCAAGTTTCCCAGAATTTCTAGTTATGAGTGATCACAAATTCCTTTGTTTCTGGAGTGCCACCTTTTCCTCCAGCTCTGCCCTCCTGCCCAATTCACTCGGAGCTGCTGGAGTCTGACATCCAGCAGAAAATTCCTGTCCACCCTGATTTCCTGTGGCAGCTTTCACTTAATTAGGTCCTCATTACAGTGTCTTTGTCCAGAGAGCCCTCAGTGCCAGGCACATCTCCTGAGTCACAGTAAATGGATTTTTAACCTTTGGGTAAGCATTTCTATATATAAGGAAAAAAGCTGGGGAGGGAAATGACTTTTGAAGCTGAATTGAAGGGCACAGAATGGGAAGAGCAGTGAGTTAAGGGGGTTTCAACAACAGCCTCTCTAAAAAGTGAAACTTTGCTCTCAGACCATCATCTGCAGCAGACTAAAATGTTCCAGGGAGCCCAGGAAGGAAGACAAGGAGAGGGAGAAGCTTTCATGTGGCAAACGGAAAGGCCTCAAAGGAAATTCAGACCATGCTGATCCTGACTCTCACCTTGAAATTTCTGCCCCATTCCTCTCCTCATCGGCACAAGTATTTCTTACAAAATCAGATCAAAGGCTTTTGTCTTCAGTGGCTGCTCTGCTCCTCTGTTTTATTCTGACTTGCTGGAACTAGCAGGGAAGTGGCCCCAAAATCCAAAGTCCCTCTTTTCCCTCTGCTGTTGTGCCACAAAAGGGCATTTTGGCAAACAGTGCAAGTAGGATTCAAGGATTCAGGGATTCAGGGGCACAGATGGGATGGGTTGGAAGTATTTAAAAGTGAATGAGAGCCAATTCCAGTGTATTTTGTATGGGCACCAAAGCTACAAAGGGAAATTCAAGCAAGGAGAAGCCAGGAATGTGAGGAATGTGCGATGTCAGGCACGCATTTCATAGTCAGGACACTTGATGATGCAGTTTGAGGAGAGAGGATGGGGTTGGCTCTGGAGAGAGGGAGCAGAGGGAGGGACCTCCCAGAGCTGTTTCCAGCCTGCTCTGCACAGGATGGGCACAGAGTGGGGACACAGGGACAGTGCCAGCTGGAACCACCCTGTGATAGGAGGTGACCTCCCCTCCCGGCAGGGCAGCACCAGCTCAGTTTTTGGGTTATCCAGTGCCTGAGATGGGTCATTCCAGCAGTTCCACGTTCCTCAGAGCACTGGTAATAGAAAGATAAGCCTGATTCAGATGTCCAGTGAGATAAAGACATGACTGTGTTGCACCAGTTTATCAATGACAGGAAGCCCTTTGCCTCTGCAGCCCTCGGAACAGAACGAGGGCTCTGGATTTGTCTCCCTGCGTTTCAGAGCTCCCGTTAGGAGGAGAGACAGAGGTCAGCTCAATGGAAAGAGCAGATGAAAAACTTCCAGCTCAGCATCAGCATCTGTCTTTAAGAATAAGGAGAAACCATCAGGTTTCTGAAACAGAGCTAAATAATGAATGTGAGTAAAGAATGGGTCATCAAAAATGCTTCAGATTCTGCATCTGAAATACTCCCGTGTCCTTGTGCTGTGAAGGATATTCAGCTTGGCCTGCCTGTGCACTGCAAAAGATGCAACTTTCTCTGGAAATGTGTAGAATTCTACAATAATCTCTGTCCTTCTGCTGAATTGTGGCTCAGTGTCTCCTGGAGTCACTCAGATAAATTTTCACCGTGGGCCAACAGCTCTACCCTTGCTCCTTGCATCATCCTTGCCCTTCACAGTCCCTGCTGTGAAAGTGCTGCTGATTTTTGGGCTTTCATTTAATTTTTTGCTGCTGGACAGAGCTCAGAGCTAATCTCCCAGACTTTTCTGCTGATGGAGACCACACATAGCTGAACTTGAGCCACGCAGAATCATTAAGGTTGGAAGAGACTTTCAGGATGATCGAGTCCAACCATCAGCACCACCAAGTTCACCACTAAACCACGTCTCAAGTGCCATATCTCCACATTCTTTGATCACTTGCAGGAATGGTGATTTCTCCACTGCCCTGGCAGCCTGTGCCAATGCTTTGCAACTCTTTCCATGAAGACATATTTCCTAATAACCAATCTAAACCTCCCATGGCACAGCTGGAGGCCATTTACTCTCACATCGAGACATGAAAATGTGTCTGTGATTCTGCACAGAGAGGGAGCACAGAATGCTTGTCAAAGTGCTGTGGCAAATAACCAAGAGCTCCCTCATTTCAGCCAGAAGGTCACTGGTGCCCTCTCCTCTGGCCAGGTTTATATGAAACTCAGAGATGTTTTTAATTTTTGTAAGACAAAGGTGCTGATCAGCCTCCAACAAAAGCAGCTGGTTTGCTTGGTGATCCTTAGGGAGGCTTTCCCAGCATCTAATCCAAACATCTCAGAGGCAAATCCAGCCCCATTTCTCATCCTTCCTGCCCCAGAGGCTGCACAAGACCTCTCTGAAGATGCTCTCAGCACCAACTTCTCTACTGTCGCCTAAGCAACCCACACCTCTCTGGGCCTGCACTCACCTCCAGCACTCTGCCAAATGTCCCATGTTCTTCCTGAAGTGCAGAGCCCACACCTGGATGGATCCAGCTCTAGGACGAATTTCAGGATTGTTGGTCCAGATCCAGCATGTGATCTATTCTATTCTATTCTATTCTATTCTATTCTATTCTATTCTATTCTATTCTATTCTATTCTATTCTATTCTATTCTATTCTATTCTATTCATGGAATTGTGGAATCATTTAGGCTGGAAAAGGCCTCAAAGATCCAACCATTCCCTCAGCACTGCCAAGGCCACCACATGTCCCCAAGTGCCACATCCACTTCTTTTTAATCCCTCCAGGGATGGTGACTCCACCCTTCCCTGGGCAGCCTGACCATGAAAAAATATTTCCTAATATCCCACATAAACCTCTGCTGGCCTCAGCATGAGTCTGAGGGATGCCACAGTCCCTCGGAGGATGCAGCCAGCAGCTGTGGACCAGATCAGATCCCAAACTCCTCCCTTTCCCTACAAATTCCTGCTGCTCCCAGATCTGGGTGTGGGGTACGGGCGGGTCCCTGAGGGCAGGGTGATGGAGCTGTGGGGGCTCGGGATGTCCCTGACACTGCCCCTTGCACTGCTTCTCCTCCTGACATTATCCTGGCCCCAAATGCTGGTCAGAGAATGGGAATCAGGTACTTGAATGCTGAACCCGCTAAATACAGGGAGGGTTTAGAGCAAATCACTTTCACTCAAATCAACCACAAACACTTCAGAGGTTTGAGGAGGAGTCTCACCCCCTGAGGGCAGCATCAGCCAACACAGTTGTGAGCAGAGGACCTGACGTCCCTTCACTTTCTGCTGCCGAGCAATCGAGGAGCAGAATCTTTGCTCCATTTCCATGGGATTCACCCAGCAAATGGCAAATGTGCCGCAGCCACCATTGTATCCCCCTGCTGACGAGGGGCAGTGCTGCTCCCGCTGTCTGGGGCCAAATCCTGCACTTTGTACCCAGTTTTCTGGAAAGAAATTTGCTGCATGAAATGAGGGGCTGCAAGTCTGCTCACCACAGTGGGGCACCTCACCAGTAATAATTCAGCCCCAGGAAAAGGCCTTTTTTCCCCCTTTGCATGAGTGCTTGTGCCCAGGCTGCTCTTTAATTCAATCACTGGGTACACTGTCCAAATTAACTTCCAGGATCAAACTGTAAATATTGAAAATAACCATCATTCTGCTTCCCAGAGCAGCCTGTGGCTAACAAAGGACCCAACCTTCAGCTGGATGAGGGGATCTCATCTGAAGTCAGTCGAGATGTGCTGATTTATACCAAGGGACTTCAGCAGCTCATTAATTTTGCAAATCAAGCATTTGGACATTGGGAAATGCCTTTAGGAAATGTAACCAGGTTTCTGGTGCACCTTAATTGCCTATGTTCATTATGTTGATTGGTGAAGAGAGATGCCACTGGAGTAAAGGCTGAGGCTTACATAGTTAAACAAATGAGTTCTTCTGAAGTCTCTTTTATATGGAAAATTGATCAGGATAATTATGCCACCATTATAATTTTACCAGTACAGCTCCCACTCACATCCCTGCCTATGGAAGCTTTTTAGTGTCCCTGCTTTTCCAGGAATGGGAGATAAAACAGAAACTGTGCTGCAAACAAGTGCTCATGTGAGGAGTAGTGCCTGTAGGAGGATAATTGCCCTGCCAGAATTAAGATGCTGATTTCCCTCTGTGAGTAGACTAAAGCCATGTGCCTACATCCACATGCATCCCTGAATTCCTTGGGAATTTGCAGCAGCAGTGCTGAGGTTCCTTCTGACTTCATGGTGCTGAGAGCAGGTGTCCCTCGGAGGGTGAGGCAGCTCTCAGCCACTGCTGGCATTACTGGGAGGCTGCTTTGGAGCCCACCTCCTACTCCAGGGACCAGTTTGTGCTTTTCTAGAAGACATCACAGCTTGGAAAGTGCCTCAGCTGCATTTGGAGGTCAGGAGCCTTCAGAAAAACAGATTGAGTGTTTGAGATGTTTGAGAAAAGTGGGACGTGCACTGAAATTTCAGCTAAGGATGCACACCAGGTAAAGGTGATCTCCATGGAACAGCAGGGCTGGAGATTTTCTACATCTGAGAGCACTGGCAGGCAGCTCAGCAGGGTTAGAAAGGGTCACATCCTGCCACAAACAATGCCCAAACATAGAACAAACTGAGGGAAATAAAAGTGTGCCCCACTAAATCCACCCACCCCTGAACTGTGGGACTGTGTGGGAAAAGGAGAAGCTGAAAATCTCAGTGAGAACAGCCTGGGGTTCCAGCCTTTCTGAGCATCACAGAGCTCTGCTCCAAGAACTCACCTAAAATCAAATCTGGCTCATATTGTCCCAGAATCCTGTCATCCAACACCACCACATGCTTTTCACAGAAAGCCCCATTTTGAGGATTTGTCGAGTCTGTGTAAAATACAGGATCTCATCCTTCACTCCTGAGTGGGGAACAGAGAACAAGAGGTCTCCAGAGAACAGGAGGGTGAGAGAACTGTGAGGTGCCTCAGTCCTTGAGGCTGAAAGGAGCTCTGCAGATCACCCAGCCCTGCTAGAGCAGGAAGGGAGACTCCCCATCCTGCCTGGGCCATCCCTGATCCCTGGCAGAGGCCAAAGCCATGGAGCTGTAGCAAAAGCATCTCAGACTCTTTTCTTGCTGCCCAGTGAGTGTCTTGTGCAGTCCATATTGGCCTGTCCTCATCAGGGCACCTTCCAGGCACAGAAAACTCTGTTTATCTCTCCTGTTGGGTCCAAGTCCTCCTTGTCATCTCTTGGCAGAGATGGGAAAGGTCTGAACCTCTGGATCTGACCCAGAGAGTTTAACTCCAGTTTAGGGCAGAAGCAAATCCCAGTCAGGGCTGGGAGCAGAGAGAGGAAGAGCCCTGTAGTGCAAGGACTTGGGAAGGGTCAGTCCATAAAGCATAGAAGGTCCAGGTCCCTCCAGGAGAAGATGACTCTAAATTGAGCATTAAGAAATGTCAGGGGAGCCTGTGGGTTTGATTTAAACAACTCAAGAGATATTTAGGCACCAAAACCTATTTGTGGATGCAGCTGAAGCAGCCATAACAAACCTGAAATGGGAGACTGTCCCCACTGCTGAGGCTTTGCACAAACAGCAATAAATATTGGAAATGAAGCTGAAATGGGAGAGGCACATTTTTATACATCTTCTGTCTCCCAGGCTAAAATGGAAAATCTGGTACTGTGTGGCATTCAGAAATCTCCACTCCTGGCAGTGACATCACAGGAGGGCTCTGCCTGGCAGGAACACTGGGCTTCTCCAGCCAAAGCACCAACAGGGCAGGGCAGGGCAGCCTCCCTGCTGCCACTTCCACACCCTGTGGCGCTTCCCTTCAGAGCCTCACTTCCCTTTCCATGTAGTGCTTGGATGAATTTCTTGATTTTTAAAGCATTTTGGAGGGAAAGGATGTGGAGTCATTCTTGTCTAATAAATTCCCAGAGACCTTACCCCCAGCACTGATCCACAGCAGCAATATTTCAAACCCAGTCTGGAGCAGACCTTGGCTGGGAGATCTGCAGCCCAAGTGAATTAAAGTAGCAAAGTTATCAAAAAGTGAGAATTGAGTCTCATAATGGGAACTGTCAGCACATTTAGGCATTGCTGCCTGCAGTTATTGTTGCTTTCTTCCTCCAGCCTGCTCACCTGGATTACATTTATTGCTGGCCCACTCGCCTGGCTTTGTTTAGTGAATTTTCTTGAGCTGTCTGCCACTTAGCACTATAGGATTTTTTCCTCAGTGAAATCTATTTCTAAAACATTCTGCTGCATCTTGCTGCCTGCTACAACGAGCATTTAAAGAGCAGATTGAATTATTTGTAAGGCAATTTCCTGATTGCACAGAACCCCATTTTCCACCACACCTTTCATATTTCTTTCTCTCTGGTTTGTTCTAAAGCCTGACCCATTCTAAGCAGGACTCAGCCTCCAGCTGCTCCACTGTTTCCCCTCTCCTTGTAGGTGAATTTGATGTTCATGTGCACTAGAAGTCCTCAGGGGTCTTTTGATTCCATACATCACCTTTTCTGGAGTTCTGGTCACTTCCAGGTCTCTGGAATGAGTGGTTGGGCTGAGGCCATCAGGTCAATCTCAGTTCCTCAAACCTTCTTTTGGAAGGTGTCCTGGATGAATTTTAAGGAATTGGATGATTTTTAAGGTCTCTCCCAATTCAAGGCATGAATCTTTCTGGGACTGTGAGAGATGTTTCAGTAGGACTCTACAAATCTGGAGCATGAGAAGATTTCAGCCCTGGTTCTGCACACTGGGGCTGGGTCTTGGGGCACCTTGAGCTGTGGGTTCAGCCCCCCCCAGCCTGAGAGAGAGACTGACCCTCCAGGCTGTGCAAACCCCATTTCTCTGGGACATCACTCCAGCACTGGACCTTACACACTTCCACCAGCCCCCTCCTTTGGGCCAGGGACCATCCATGCATCCCACAGGAAAACTGGGATGGAATTGGCTCAGCCAAGCAACTGCTCCTCTTGCTTTGAGCACCTGGAGTTCTGCACATCTTCCATTGCACAGGTGTACCTGGAGTAACTTCTGGGGGCTCCTCATGCAGCCTGGAAGGGTGACAAGAAACTGCACAAGAGTAGAAACTGCACCACAGCTCCCAGCAAGGAAAAGTCTGATTTTCCTGGCACAGCAATCATGAAAGGGAAAAAAGCCCTGCCATCATCTCATCGAAGAAATCTGACCAGGCAATATCCTGAACTACTCACAGATGTTGCAAGAGGGGAGAAAAAAAAGACAAAAATTGTGGGATAAATCATTTGCCCAATTCTGCTGGCACTGTGACATCAGATTACTTGGAAGTCCTGGGAAGTTTCCAAGCAGGAAAAATGAGTTCATTTTATTTGAGATTCCAGCCTGGATTTGAACTGACAGCACTTCACAGGAGAAGCAAAGCACTCAACCATCCTTGCAGCTGCAACGGCTCTGCCTGGCTCTGCAACTTGCAGTTTATTCTGCACACCTCAGTTCCTTTGGGTTGTGAACAAATTTGGTTGTGTGGCACTTTGAGGTGTGCAGGGAGCAGAGCAGGGATCTGCTCACAGGGGTCAGGGATAAGAGAGGTTTGTGATAAGGACGAGCCATGGTGCCCAAGAAGTGATCAAACCTTCCCCTGCCAGCGCTGGCCCAGGACCATGGCCTGGGGTGAGGGGGGTTGAAGGTAATGGGGTGCAGCTGCAGGATGTTTATTGTTCATTCTCCATCATCTCCCAGGAGGGTTAATGGAACATTTGGGGGTTTCCCCAGTGCTGCCAATTCAGTAAAAGAAGAGCTTTGCTCTGGCTGAGTCTCCAGGCGAGCAGCATTCCCCGGGCTGTGTGTGGTGCCACCTGTGCAGACCCAGCTCTGGGGCTGGGATCAGGCCCCAGCCCTGCCCACATTCCTGCTGGATTAGCCCTGTGACCCTGGGAAGGGGCATTAAGCTGCCTCTGCCAGCAGGGATCCTGCTGGGCCGAAGCTCAGAGGAATCTGAGCCATCCCTGTGCCCTGTGCCAGCTCAGAGCTCTGCAGGGGCTGCTGCTGAACATTTTGGTGGAAAGGTAGAGGATTTACCATCTCCAGGTGATCCAACTCCTCCTAAAGGAGGATGAGCCAGGACAGAGTCCTGAGCTCTGCTGGGCTCAAACACAGGGATTGTTCAGATGGACTGGACATGCTCCAAAAGGCCCTTCTGGTGCCTCTGCTCCACCTGAAGGCCACTGTGACCTTGCTTTCCACAGCTCATGCAGGTCAGAGGCACCAGAGGCACTTCCAGTTCCATTTCATTTTGTTTGGCATTAGGCCCTGTGGCAATTATGGTGAAGGTGATCATCTCCAAAAGGGAATTCTTAGATAGAAATAGCAAAACATGTGCTGATGATTCCTCATTGCAGCAGCCCTGAGAGGAATCTTATGGACTGAGGCATCACAGGCAGAACAATGGGATGGCAGCAAAGGAAAGGTGAGGATGGATAATTCCAAACACAAATCGATTAGACCAAGGTCCGTCCAAAATACCCACCCTGATGTTCACAGCTCATCAGGTGCAATGCACAGGTGCAGTTCTTTAGGTTATTGACACAAATCCATGGTACAAACACTGCATTGGAGCAAATTCCTAACCATTAATCACTACACGTTTTCCATGGGTTTTAAAGGAACACCAGGAGCCCTCAGGAACAGTAAATTCCTTAGTGCTCCTTCCCATTGCTCTGGATCAGAGGGCAATCAGGGAAGGGAAGGTTGAAACTAGGTTGGATTCAGCTCTTTGGATTGGTTAAGTTTGGAAGTGGCAGTTCCAGGCTCTCCCCACAGCAGGATAGGGACTGAAGGACAAAACTGCCTTGAATTAAAAGGTGACACACAGGGCTGGACATGGGGCAGGGCAGGAGTTTCCCTTTTCTGACCTGCTCAGCCTTGCAGCCAGACACTGGCACCACAGCTGTGCTGTTTGATGGCAAGTGTCCTCCCCACATGCAGCAAGGGACACCCTCAGTGTCCCCAAAAGATTAAATACTCTCACTAATTGTCTTTTCCTTGGCACCACCTCCGTGCTTCTGCTCTCAGGCTGGACAGAACCCTCAGGAGTTTCCCCTCCCAGCTGGCCAGAATTCTCAATTGGATTGAGGTTGGATGTTCATGCCCTGGCCTGGAACTCTTCCAGATTGCTCAGGTTTCTCCTGTGAAGTGGCAATGTCAGGTATTTTGTGTTTGGAACAGGAGCAGGATGGCTCTGAGATAGAACCAAGCAGGGTTCGCCCTCTGTCCCAGCAGGAGGCTGCAGCACAGCACACCCAGTGTTGTTCCAGGTGAGCAAAGCTGCCATCTCCAAGGAAAAGCCCCTTGGCTGTGCCCCAGCACAGGTTAACCTCTGGGGTTTGTTCTGTCCTGCCTCAAAAGGCACCGTTTTCATGGTTTTAGTTAAGTTGATGCAATTTGTACAGACTCTCAAATGAGCTTCAGCCTCCCTCATGATAATCTGAACATCTGTTACTCGTGGCAAAGGGGCAAGGCAAGGTGAAATTGAGGGTGATGTCTACACAAAAGTGCAAACCTTTCAAGTTTCACCCGCTGGAGCCTCTGATTGCACAAATTATCTTAGACCAAGCACTGGGAGATACCTGGGTAACACCACAGGATTCCTGCTTGTCCTGAGCTGCTGCTGCCTAGAGGAGGAGAACTTAAATCCCTTTTTAGACAGGAACAGACTCAATTCAATAGAACAGGTCTGGAAAATCTGCAGGTTGGTTGAAAGTTTGTGGTTTTGTCTTCAGTCAGCACAGTCCAGCACAGCACTTGAATGCAATTTTGCAAAGCTAACAGCAAGTGTGACAGTGGATGTGACATCCTGACTCTGCAAGGGGTAGGAAGGGGTCAGAAATTAAACATTTCGAGCATCTCCTGCCTGCAGTCCCTGGTATCTCTTGTGCATCTTGCACCCCAGAGCCCCAGACTGTCTTTTCCAGCTGGGAAGTTCCCCTGTCCCACGGTGCTGTCACCAACACCAGATCCAGGTCCTGGTCTGCTTCCAAAGCCTGAGCACAGAATTTCACAGCAGATCATTTAAACAACATTTTAGGAGAGCAGTTCTGAACCAGTTCTCTCCTGTCTGTGGGAGGCTGATGATGCAGAGCTGCAAAACTGATTGTGGGACTGATTTCACTGCTCATGCTTGGACTCACATTTGAGGACAGAACCCACCCCGTGGTACTGCTGCACTCAGTAAAGTGTTGCATTGCAATTAATGCTTTCACTCCTCCTGCAAGAGCAAATCCCTTCAAATCTGGGGTTTGTTGCTCTTCCTGAGTTTATGAGGTTATTCCAGAACAGAGAAGCCTTATCCTCAGCATTTTGTGTTTTGGCCTTCACGATAAAAAGCTTGGAAAATATTAATTTTCCCAGCAAAAAGGCACAGAACTGAAACAATTCAGCCACATGGCAAGATAAAAGCCATCAGGTTAGAGTGGCATGATTTGTGTTTTAACATCCCTGTTGTTTATTCCTGACTGAGGTTAGGTGTTGGATTCTGGTCTCCTCTCAAGGGTGCCCTGGGAACTGCTGTGCACTGCTCCCCCATGCCCTGATATTTCAGTAAAAGGGGTTTTACAGCTCCTCCAGATGATCCAGTCCAACCCCAAACCATCCTGATATCCTAAAGACAGCACACTGGTTTTTCCTAACAAGCATTCCAAAGCAGTCATGAGAAACAACTGGTTTTCTGCTTTTTCAGACTAGAGGAACCCAAATCTTTGAACATCTCTTCAGATGTCATCGTTTCCAACCTCTCCTCATTGTTGCTGTTCTTTTCTGGATTCTCTCAGAAGCTGACACTCCTCTGACATCTCAGGATCTGTGACTCATGAAGTGCTCCCGGCCTGGCCCAGCCTCGTGCACAGAAGGGATGTCACAAGAACACCCCCAGTGCCACCCCATGAATTTTGAGAGAAATGGTGATGAGGGTCAAACGTGGCTCTTCTCCTGGGAAATCTGCTGGGAATGCCACTCCTGTAAGAGGAAGCCCAGGACAGGCAGTCTTCAGCAAGCTCTTCCCAGCCAGAAGTGCATTCACACCTTTGGATGAGAGCTTTTTGTTTGGTTGAAGGAAAAGAGTAACTTCCACAGGCATGAAGATTAAAGGATATTGCAAGGAGAAAATGAGGATCTGCCAAAGGAAGCCTGGCCGCCTTTAAGGCTTGAATTTACTCCCTCCATGGATAATCAGGGGATTTTGGAGTGGGATGCTCCAGGAGCTTCCTGGTGCATTTTGTGCAGAGGAGGGAAGAGCCCATCGCTGTTCACTCATTCCCAGGGCTCCCCAGTGCTCAGGGTTTGCATTCCCAGGAATCCCCTCTGGCTCTTTGTGCTCTGGAGTGGTGGAGCTGGACAAAATCCACCCCTCCCTGCTCTGGCTGGACCTGCTGAGCCCCCACAGCCTGGATTATCCACACTCTTATTTCTTCCCCTGTGCTCGAGATGGCACCTCCCAGTTCTCCCTTTGCTCTCCAAATGGAAGTGCAGGTTCTAGAAAGCAGCTCCTGGACAGGGGAGGAGCAGAGATCGTCACACACAGCCCCCATCACCCAGGGCATCAGCAGCTGTGGGGTGGCACCAGACTAAAAAATATCCCTGCTCATCGTGTCTCAGATTTTATGGCCATCAAGAAACTCTTGGGTGAATTTGGAGGCAGTTTCATCAGGTTGGATGAAGAGAATGCTCCTGAAGGGGTTAAACCAAGCCTTTATCAATAGATATTAAATTCAATTAAATCTTAAGGAACTTGGGTCCTCAGTGGGTCTGGTGCTCTGAATTCCTTCCTGCTCCCAGACTGGCAAATCAGAACAATTCAGCTCCTTGAATACATGGGAATGTGCCAGCAAATGGCATAAGAATATCAGAGTGCATTAAAATCAAAATAAGTAAACATCAGAATGAGTTACAATCCAAGTGAGTTATTGCTAATGGCTTTCAACCTTCAGTTTAGTTTTTCTTTAAAAATAACTATAAATGCAGAAGCTTTACAGGAAACTAAGTGAATATGAAACTAATCCCCTGAGATTGGCTTCAAATTTCAGCTCAATCAATCTCTTTTCTCTTTTTCATGTGAAATAAAGGAAAAGGGGTATGAAACAATGGATACACTATGAGTGATTTTTTTTCCCCTCATTAACACAGAAATACTCAGAGTAGATGCCAAAGCATCCAGTAAACAAAAATTTCAAACTTTGGATGTTTTCAATTTTTTGCTTCATTTTCACAGTAAAATACTTGGAGCTTTAATATGATTTTTTCCTTTGAATGACTCAGGACTTGTCATATAAAATCCTTATGGTCTCATCCCCCAGTCTTAAAACTGTGAGAAACCAGTTCTGTTTAACACTGGTGTGGGGAACATGGACCCCAGAACAGCAGGAACAGGGCTCTGGATGAATTTCCAGGGAAGCAGCTGCTGCTGTGTGATTTTGACCCCAAACAGCACTTACCAAAATAACTGGTAACAGGAATTTTTCCCAGATTAAAATATTGATGATTTTGTGATCTGGATGGACCTCCTGGTCAGAAAGAGATTTATTCTCTTAGACAGGAGCTTTTAGCAGGAGTAAATATCTGCAACTTCAATGCACAAACATCTCTCAAATGCAGAGGCAAAATAGTTTTTAAATGTGGGGATTTGGGAAATGTTCTGCTTCATACCTACTAGATATGGAATTATTTGAAGCTATAGGATTCTACCACATTTTTTAACTATTTAAAGCCAGACAATCACATTTTGAGAATGACTCTGTTCAGCACACACAGCTCTGACCCTGAAATTCATCCTCATGTGCACGCCCTTAAGATCCAGGGGATGTAAGAAAACAATGGTAGCGAAAAGAGTAAGGGGCTCAAACTGAAAGGAGGGAAATTCAGGGTAAATAGAAAAAAATCCTTCCCTATGAGGGAGGTGAGGCCCTGGCACAGGGTGCCCAGAGAAGCTGTGGCTGCCCCTGGATCCCTGGCAGTGTCCAAGGCCAGGCTGGACAGGGCCTGGATCAGCCTGGGACAGTGGGAGGTGTCCCTGCCCATGGCAGGGGTGGCATGGGATGAGCTTTGAGGTCCCTTCCCACCCAAACCATTCCATGATTCTAAATAAAATGTTGCCAGACCTTGTGAAGGAATTATGGCTTTGTAAATAAGTGAGGTTTTATGTCAGCTCCAAGTTGAAGGATTTGATATTTTCACTGCACTCCCTCGAAAGCTGACTGCCTAAAATGCATTTTCTGTGTCCTAACCCAAGGAAGTTCTCCAAATGCAAAACTACCAAAATGTTTCAGCCAAAATGAGCTGTTATGGTTTGATTGGTGAGATTTTTCTTCCCTTTACTAAAAACTCCCATGCAAGTAATTTTGTCACTGAACCTCATGACAATGAAAAATCAGAAATGCTCTGATTTTTCCACCCATTTTCACCCATTCCTCTTTTGACAGAATTCAATCTGGAGCACCCTGAAACCAGATATTTGGATTAATGATTAGTTGATTTTTAATCCAGATAATATCAGACAAAATTTCAGGAAGCAGTTTTAGGTCTTGCTTTTCTTGTTGTTTTTTCACAACCCACTTCATGCCAGGAATTGCTGTTTTTGTAGAAACAGTAGCTGAAGTTTATTTTAAAAGCAATTATAGGACACATACCCTCCAAACTGTCTAGAAAAATATTCCTGCTCACAGCCAGGCCGATTTCTCCAAGGGTTTTAGACTTCAGAATAAATCTACGAATCCCCATCAAAAGCAGCTCAGATATTTTTAAGATCTTGGCTTATCAAAACTGCACTTTTCTTTGAATTCTCCAGCTCTAGGTTTCTATTTGGCTTGTCATGTTGGGTAACATCAGTGGCAGGAGTTTATTATTGGATGTAACACAATTTGACTGATGCAATATGATGTGATAGGTCACAGTCTGATGTTTCATCTTGGTTATTAAAAATGGTTTGTGGAGCTGCAGCAAAGGAAAACCCAGCCTGAAAATGAGGGCTGATGGCTGGAATTAGCCTGCTCTGGTTTTATTTTTAAAACCCACAGCAGAAATAGAGATTCCAGTCAGGTTTTGCCTCCCTGCACACCCAACAGAAGGACATGGCACCCACGCAGGGCTGGAAACTGGGGTGGTAATCCACCCAAAATTGTGTGTGCCCAGTTTCTCTCTGGAATGGCTGAGTTCATCCTCTGGGTGCTACAAATAACCTTCCCTTGCCTGATCCCAGTGCTCCCCATCCCTTTCCCAGGGCGTGTTGGCCGTGTGTGACACACACAAGGTCCTCCAGTCCCCCTCCTGGGGAGGGGATGAGCCTCAGCCCTGCCCGGGCAGGGAAAGGGGATGAGTTCCTGTCCCCTGGAGCCCTTCCCAGCCCCAGCTCATCCATCTCACATGCCCACAGCTCCTGGCCTTGCTCGGGACAGATTTTGTCTCTTGCCAGCAAAGCAAAAACCACAGGAAAAAAGTGCTAAAAGATGGTTTTATTCCAGAAAGTTTTCCTCAATTCCCCTGCACCTCCTCACCCTCCTATTTTTTGTTGTTCTTTTTATCCAAGCTGCAATTTCCAGCTTTAAGCCTGTGGAAGCAGGGATTTGCCAAAGCCTTTGGAAGGTTGCACCTTTTGTATAGGTTTCCTAGGACCAAGCCACAAGGGAAGCAGGATTCCTGCAATTCCTCCATAATTAAGAGGAGTGCTGCTTTCCTGCTCAGATAAAGGAGCTCCAGGTTTCCTTTCTCATGCAGGTGATGTTCCCTCCTCAATCCTGCACCTCTGGCTTCTCCGAATATTTTCTTACTGCAGCACTGTAAATCTCCTTTTGTTTTTTGCTCTCTTTCTGACTGTGTTGGTTTCATTGGGGTTTCGTTGTCCCAATTAAATTGACTGGAACACCCAGGATTCTTCTTGAGCTCGAAAATAAATAAAAATATATACTTTATATTTTATACTCAGCCAATTTTAGTTCTTGCTGGCATTGTACAACCACTGACCTTGACAGAGCCCAAGTCTTAAAAATAAGTTAAACTTCTTCTCAGATATATTAATATCAAGTCCAATGAGTGGAACAGTCTAAACAGGAAAGGGGAAATTGGGGATGGAAAATATTCAGTAATGGGAGATTTCAGAGAGAAAATGGAGCCCATGGGTTGCTAAAGGCAGTGGGCACCAGTGCTCACAAGAGCTCACAAGCTCTCACTTGCTCAGCAGCAAAAGCTGCATTTACCTGGTGAGAAAAATCTCTCATTTTGTGTGCAATTTCTCGGGTTTTGGACAACTTTTCTGCTTTTTAAAGCAAGAAAATATTTCAAAGAATTTTGGAGGGAAATTACAGATTCACTTCGAGAGGGTGTCCGAACGGACTCAATGATTTTCTCTAAATGCCTTTTGACTGATTTTTTGGGGAAAAGTGGGGCAAAAAAAAAATAAAATCAATCCAAAGGACATCCTAAAACCATTGCCCAGATTGTCTGTGTGACATCCCCGCGGCTGCATTCAGTTCTGGACTTTCAAATGCACCTAATGGAGCAGTACAAGCCACGGCTTTTCAAAAGCATTTAGAAAGCTCATTCGCCTCAATTTCGGTGGAATTTAGATGTTTAAACCTCTTTGAGGATCAGCCTGAGGCACCTCTGAATAGCAGAACTCCCTCTGAAAACAGGTCTTACAGAGAGAGAAGGGGCTCTTGTGAAGACACTTCAAAGACGGGGGTATTAAGTTTTGAAGGAGAGCAAAAAAAGTGAGGACCAGGGAAGGGAATGGGAAATAATGAATGGTCTGGAGGAAAGAAATAATTTTCTGATTCATTATTTTCATATTTGGAACAGCAAAAGAATATTCTCTGAAGTTGAATGACATGAAATTTAAAACTCCTGAAGGAAAATGCAGTAAATGATCACTCAGAGGGACTCAGCATCACAATTTAGCCTCAGGGCCAAGATTTTCACAAGCTGCAGTGCAAGATGCAGAAAAAGCTTTTATTTTGGGTTTTTTTCTTTTTGTCTTTTTCTCCAAGGAAGAAGCAAAGTCCCGAGAAATTATTTGAAATGAGCAAGTGAGGAAAAATTGTTCTTTTTACATGAAAAATAGCTAAAATTTTCTTTTGAACAGTGGTGTACGTTCAGAGACACAGAGACAGCGATGGAAGATCCACTTTGCTACTGAAAAACGAGACTTGGATGCAGGAACAGACCCTCCCTCCCCAACCCTGAACATCCCAAAGTGCCTGAGGGAAATCCCACTGATGCCCTGGGGGGGACCCAACCCTCCCATAGGCATTTTCAGGAGTGCTGTGAATATTCTGCACCCAAAAGTGCCTCTGTTCTTGTTGGAATATTCTGTGTATCCACCATAGTTTGCAGTGCTGGACATAGGAGGGAATTCTCCATCAGGATATTCCTAACCTGGAACACAATCTCAGAGTTGTCATCCCTTGTATTTTAAAGTAAAGAAGGCAGCAAAAATTTCTCTTTCCTGAGAAAAACAGTTTCTTTCCTGGGGAAAATAAAGTTTATTTTCCTACATGAGCATGGAGAAGCAACTTCCCCTCCTAGGCAGGGGTGCTGGAGGATGACCCAGCATTTGGAAAAAACCAGGAACAAAGAGCCACTTTGTAAAGAGTTCCTTTACCCTGAACCCTGCTCTTTTAATCCCACTCTATCCAGGCTCCCAGCTCATCACACCACAACATAAGGCCTGGAATCTCATGTGACCTCCCAGCCCCACCTGCTCTGTGGAAGTCCAGGGAGCAACACCTCTTCCACGAGCTGCTCCCACCCTCTGCTGAGGCACACTTTAAAGGAATGTGCCAGGAATTTTCTCACCAAACCCAGGCCTCTGCAGTGGGTGGACATTCAGGAATTGCTGTTTGAGCTTCCCCTCACTGTGCCTCGAGCCTGCACCAAGGGCACCCACGGCCTGGTGGGAACACCCGTGCTGCTGTTGCTGGAGTACCCATCTCCTTCTCATTAACATGGAAAACGGGCATGTCCAGCTCAAGTCCAGAGACAGAAAACCTGCCTGGAGCAGGATCTTCCCCCTCTCCAGAGTAGGTGCATTCCCCTCTGCAGTGCCCATCCCTGTCCTGGGTGCACCAGTCCAGCATTGGTGGCCAGGCCAGGGAGGGATTGTCCAGCTCTGCTCTGGGCTGGGGCGGCCTCACCTCGAGCCATGGGGGCAGTTTTGGGCACCTCGATATAAGAAAGATATCAAGGCATGAGAGAGTGCCCAAAGGAGGGACACAGGGATGGGGAAGGGTCTGGAGGAGCCACAGGGGGAGCAGCTGAGGGCACTGAGATTGTTCAGCTGGAGCTGGAGCAGATGAGACCGAGGGGAGACCTCACCAGGGCTGCAGCTCCTCCCGAGAGGCAGCTCCAATCTCTGCTCCCTGGGACAGGGAAAGCACCCAGGGAAGGGCTGGAGCTGGGCCAGGGCAGGCTCAGGCTGGAGCTCAGGGAAAGGTTCTTCCCCCAGAGGGTGCTGGCACTGCCCAGGCTCCCCAGGGAATGGGCACGGCCCCGAGGCTGCCAGAGCTCCAGGAGAGCTTGGACAGCGCTGCCAGGGATGGACAGGGTGGGGTTGTTGGGGGGTCTGGGCAGGGCCAGGGGCTGGGCTGGATCATCCTGGTGGGGCCCTTCCAAGGATATCCTTTCAAGATATTCCCTGATCCCAGTCTCTCTGCTGGCTCCAGGGTTCCCCTGAAGCATGAGGACGTGTCTCCAACCAGGACTGTCCCTGCCCTTCCAGGAGTCCTCGAGCCTTGGGTGCTTTGTGTGGCCAAACCCATTTCTGTAAATACCAGCAAAAACCCCAGTCCTGTGGCCCAGGTGAGACCCAAACCTCACCAAGCTCCAGGAAGGTGTCCCCAGCTCCCCTGAGATGGCAAGCTGACCCAGGCAATCTCAGAGGCAATTCCATGACAGCAGAGTGGGGTTTCACAGGGCTGGACTCTGGAAATCACTGCCTTTCACACTGCAACAAGGAAATCATGTCATTTTTACCCTAAAAGCGTGTAAGAGAAATGCCAGCGTCCCAAATTCAGCTGCTACAGAATGTTGGTACGTTTGCTACACACATTTTTCACAAGTAATAATGAGTGACAAAAATAACTGACCTACTTCTAACTCCACAAATACCTGTACCTCACATTTGGAGGCAGAGAAATCAGCATGGAGACATTTAGAACAAGTCTATTCTTGAATGCCCTTTTTAAACTCTCTTTAAATTATTCCAATTTGGACAGTTTCTAATGTAATTTTTTTGTACACCTTGCAACTCCCTGGAGCTGTTTCTGTAGTTCCAGGCACGTCTGCACCGAGCACAAAACCCTGGTGATCATTAATATGAAAAGATTTGGCTCCTCCAATAGAGGAGAATCCATTTTTGCCATCGTGTCTTCCTTGATGGAACCTGAGATTCTGGGCCATGCCCCAAACCAAGCCAAGCCTCTGTTAAAGGCTGATTTTTCCCCTTCAGGCTTCTCCCAGTGATGGCAAAGTGGCCTTTGAATGGCTCCAGTGCTGAGCTGCTGCCCCATTTTGAGGACTTTCAGGGTCAGAGTCATCAAGGGCCTTCTCCCTCCCAGCGGATCTTGCCCTGCAGGTGATGGGAATTGGGTGCAAGAGCTCCTGTGTGAAACCAAGGATCAGGTTCTGTGTGAAACAAGCCCAGCCAGGCAGGAACCATCTCCAGTTTGCTCAAACAGAGCAAAGCCCAAACCTGTGACACCACAGAGTTGTAAAACACCCAGAGAAATCCTGGTTGCTCCCCCCCCTCTGCCTTTCACCCCAGGATCCTTTTAAACTTCCCCACATTTCTTGGTCTCATTACAATTTTCCATCAGAAAAGCAAAAGGTTTTCATTTTTACTGGGGGGTTTTTGTTTTGTTCAGGACAGCTTTTCCTTCTCCTTGGTTCTTGTGTGGATGCAATGACACCAAACATCTCCTGCTCAAGATGTTTTAGGCCTTTTAACAGAATTGTCCCGAGCCTGCAGATTGCTCCAGACAGAGCCAAAATGCTTTAACTTTGTTATTGTTTTCTCACACAGACAAGTCCCAGCTCCCACATTAATTATCATTGCCAGGTCCTTCCAGTCTCCATCCTGCTTAAAATTCCTATAGAGCTGCAAAGCCACAGGAAAAAAAATGCAGATATAAAACTGAGATCCTTCAAAAAAACCTGATTTTGCTGCTCCCAGACCTGCCTGGTGGCACCAGCTGACTGCTGCAGTCTGGTCCCCACAGGTCTGAATCTCAGTGGAATGGCAAAAATAATCCCAGTCCATTCCTTATGGCAGGATTTGATCCACTTGGACATAACTGCTCCTTCAGGACAGACCTGACCAAAGCAGTGCCCCCGGGGGGGTCTCTAACCAGTGGGTAGGGACTGACTTGTGGCATTCAGCTCTTCCAGGGGGCAGTTTTAGGGGCATAAAACCAGAATCACCCAGCCCTGAAGACACTGACCAAAATCTCAGGAAGAAAGTGCAAACCCCCTCCTCTGATGTGATAATACCAGGAAAATCATGCATAGGATTAGCACTTCCAATGCTGTCCAAAAATGGCTGGAAGAGGAAAAAACACACCAAGACCATTACTGAAGGAAAATAATTGGTGAGGGTGTTTTTCTTCTGTTTTAGTCAAATTAACAAAGGTGGTTTGCAGCATTTTGGTTTGGTTCTTCTGAAAAATCAGAGAAATTTTCCAGCTCTGACTTCCCACTGTCCAAAATCTGCTCAAATCCAAGGTTTCATTCTTTTGACAAAAGCAAAAATTATCCCTGCACACATTCCTGCCTCAAAAATCTGCAGACAAACCTTCTGTTCTCTGTCAATCTCTGTTTGAAAGAACAGGATGTTGATGCTTGAGCCATAATCAGATTTTAGGGAATATTGAGTGTGTCTAACACTGAAGGCAGACCCTTCCAATCTCATGTCATGTGTTTCAGAAATTTAAGAGCAGGATTTTTTTAATGCAATTGTGGCCAGCTCTGCTCTCCATTCCCTGTTTTCACCAGAGCTCAGCAGCTCCAGGTGAAATAAATGTCAGGTCCTGTGTTCAAGTGACGTCGTTGATGTGTGAACTGAATTTCAAACCCTTGTTTAAATGCTGAAAGGAAAATTTCTTCTCAGATGTTGCATTTTTAAATCACTGCCTGGCAGATTCCAAATAAAAGTTATATTGGAGTCTGTGCCATTAATATTCCTTCTGATATCAGCTTCATTTTCAGCTGGAAATGGGGTCTGCTCAACCTTCTCCAGGAAATCCCAGCAGCTCAAGGCTTGTTTTGGGTGCTGATGGAAGTGTGCACTCACATGGACCTTTTTGGGGAAATAAGTTTTTAAAAATCAGTTATCCATTTTTATTAGAAGATCCTACAAGAATAGATAAAAAACAATTGCAGAAGTGAGAGGCAAATTGAATTAAGAAATTAAATCAATGCCACAGGATACAGGGTGGGACTGTTGGGTGTCCTAAGCAGGGCCAGGACTTGGATTCCATGATCCTGGTGGGTTGCTTCCAGCTCAGGATATTCTGTGATTCTCTGACATAAAGCTCAGATTTTTGTATTTTGGCTGAACAAAACTTGGATGTTTTGCATTACAAGGGGACTTTTAGGACAGATAATTGCAGAAAGAATAAAAAAATTCTCTACATAGAGGCCTCACCCTTCCTCAGCAGCTCTGAGGGACAGCTGGGCTGGGCAGCAGTGGGATGGGAGCACTCCCCAGGGCTGGGCTCAGGAGGGATGCAGGGATGCAGTTTGGATCCCAGATCCCACCCCTCTCCTTCTGCCTCATCAATTCCCCTTTCCCACACAAAACTCAGGCAAACAGCAGCACAAAGGAGCCCAGATGTCACCACCATCAAGCATTTCAAGCCCAGTGCTCTCTTCACAGCTCAAAGCAGGGAGACTTGCAAACATCGAATACAAGTAGGAAAAATGAATAATATATGAAAGAAAAAGCAAGAACCAGGAAACAGTCACAAGTGTGAGGCATTAATTGCTGTACATCCCCCACAGCACCGTGACAGACAGACAAGGGCTGGATGGATGTGGCAGGGAGCACCTGGCAGCAGCTCCGTGTCCCCTCCCCACTCCCCAGCGTGGGAAGGGTGACAGTGACACTGCCACAGCGGGCAAAGCACATCCACAGGGAGGTCATGGTTTGGAAAAATCGAGGACAAGGTGCCACACCTGGAAAATTCATTCAGTTTGGGGATTTGGGACTTGTTCTCCACACAAACAGGTCCTCCCTGACCCTCGCTCCACCCTTGTTTTCTCTCCCTCCTCTTTCGCAGTCTCACCTGCTGCTGAGGGGGCCCCTCCTCTGTCCAAAGGAGAATAATCCAGGTCTGGGCCACCACAGACAGAATCTCAGAGTGGCTCAGGCTGGGAGGAACCTCTGGGGCTCAGTCAGGCTCCCCTGAGCAGTCACTCAGGATTGTGTCCAGAGGGCTCTGGAATATCCCCAGGGAGGGACACTCCAGTCCCTCCCTGGTCTCTGCTCAGGGCTGGGCACTGCCCAGGGCAGTTCTGCCTCCCATGCAGAGGGAATTGCTGGGATCAGCCCCTGCCCATTCCTCTGGTGCCACAGCTGGGCCCCCGGAGCAGAGCCTGGCCCATGCCTGGCCCCTCCCTGCAGACAGGGACAGACACTGATAAGACCAAAGGACATTGATAAGATCACCGAGGATGAGCCCCTTCAGTCTCACAAGAAGACACAGCCCTGTAGCCACCTCGTAGCTCCCCTTGTCCCCCACAAACCACCCTGCAGCCCTGGGGACAGCTTTGCTGAGCTGCCCTAGGGGATGCAGGTAGGAAAAAGCCTGACTGTGGGGGACTTGTGGTGCTCAGGACCAGACATCTGACTGAGAGTGGAATTTTTAGGGCAGTTTCTGGGGATTTGACACCTTTTCTGCTTAAAATCCACCTCCTTTCTGTGCCACATCACCCCCAGCTCCTTCCTCACCAACACCCAGAGCCTTCCTCTCCGTGTCACTCCTTCCCAGCTCCTCTTACCCTCAGCAGCAGCACATTTGTTAGTTGACAGCTTTTATTTTATATTTCATTTGCCGTTTGTCAGCTGGGGAACACGGCTTCAAGTTCCTGTTTGATGTTTCCATGTTATCTACAAACGCTTTAAAGTCGCAGCGCTCGCTGGGCTCCGGAGCTCACAGCAGCACAGGCACCCCCCTCTAGTGGTCCAAAGGCAAGCAGAGTTCTGCAGAAATTGGAGCGTTTTTCAGGTGTTGAGGGTCCACCTGAGTCCCACAGGCAGAGATGATGGGAGGGCAACAAAGCTCCATCCTTTAGTGACCACCCCCACGCTGCTGAGACCTTCGTGGGGACACTGCCACACCCCTGTCTGCCTCAAGTATCACTTGGAAAATATGGGAACAGGCAGGGGATGTCCCGTGTTGAAACTGAATTGTGTCCCTTTTGCAGTTCTGGGACCACAAGGCTCAGTACATGTGCAATAATTTAATTCTGCTTTGCACTCCGGTTGTAGAAATCACTTGAGTGGGAAGTTGAAGCGTGATTTAAACACTGTTAAGCTGGGAAAACTGAAATTAAGAATCTGTTAAAATTACACAGTCATGGTACAGACCTGAATTTATCTTCCACTGGTACTGCTGCTCATAAATGTCATATTTAGGAACAACAGGAGCAAAACCCAGTGGCTGATTCCTACTTCTGCCAACGGGCTCTGTGTGCTCCTGGAGGTTGTGTCCAGCACAGGAAAATGTGGGGGAGGGATTTAAATACAGAAATGGTTGGTTTAAACTCTATACTGGAAAATCACAGCTCATTCAGAGTCTAAAATGATGGGTATGTCAAAGAGATTCCTGAGTGAGTTTTGTTCACAGGTGATCTCATCTGTAACCACCCATCCCATGGCAAAGCTTCGTTAGGGAGATTTGGGGAATTTGGACAGGCTTTTGGTACTTTTCTAATCTGAAACCTTCCAGTGCTAAAGAGGGATTACAGATAGGCTGGAGAGGGACTGGGGACAAGGGATGGGGGGACAGGACACAGGGAATGGCTTCCCACTGCCAGAGGGCAGGGAGAGATGGGATATTGGGAAGGAATTGTTCCCTGGGAGGGTGGAGAGGCCCTGGCACAGGGTGCCCAGAGAAGCTGTGGCTGCCCCTGGATCCCTGGAAGTGTCCAAGGCCAGGCTGGACAGGGCTTGGATCAGGCTGGGACAGTGGAAGATGTCCTGCCCATGGCAGGGGTGGCACTGGATTTAAGGTCCTTCCCAACCCAAACACATCTGTGATTCCATAAGCAATGAATTGTAGACCTTCACGTGGCACTCCCTAAATTCCTGTTCCTACAGTCAGAGGCAGCACAAAATCCATTCAGGACTCTCTGTAAAGACAATTCCAGAGCTCAGCCTGGAAGCTCTGGTGGCCCAAACACAGCAGCAAAGCATCATCTTACAGGGTAGGGATTGGAGGATCAATGGTCCTATTAATAGAGGGAGACAGGTAATTCTGGGTGGAAATGACCACTTTCTTCATCAATTAGTCATGGGAGAAATCAAAGGTGGATGCCATTTTAGACATGGTTCTGGGGGTGAAGAGTCTATAGAGGAGGTGGTTATAGAAAATAACCTTGGATTGTGTGGCCAGGGATTGGTTCAGTTGGAATTAAAGGGAAGGGGGGAAAATTTCCAAACAACTAAGCCTGTAAGTGAGGGGTTGGTTTCATAAAGAGCAAGCTAGGAGAAATTTAATAAAATTACTTAGTGAGGTCAGCTGGCCACATGAAGCTCTGGGAGTTGAACGTGGAGATGTGGGATTTTTTTTAAGCCAAAGGGGCAAAACCGTGGAATTTGCAACTCAGTGGAGGGTAAAGGGAAGAGTAAATGGGGAAAATTCCCAGGTGGCCTCACAAATAACAAGCTCAGGAAGGATCAGGGCAGTGATGGCGAGGTCTGAGGGTGGGAGGAAAGGACTGAGCCACAAGGGTGGTTCTGTGGGAGAGCTGAGGAGAGCAGAGGAGGATCCTGTTGTGCTGTGGGATCCTAAAGGAAAAGGTGGAGTTGGGTTTATGAATAATGGGATAAGGATGGATATGAGGCTACCAGAGAGTCAGCTGGGATCAAGCCTTAAAATAACGAGGTGCAACAACTCCACAATAAGAAATCAGCTTTAGAGAAGGCTGCTGAAGGAGGGATTGGAAGTGGACAGTCCCATGCTTGAAAAAAGCCTGAATCAGTGCACTCAATGTAGTGAAATTCTGTGTGATCTGCAAAAGGTGGTGTGCAGGAACAGCAGGAACAATGGGGTTTGAACCTGTGGAAGTTTAAAATTTCAAGAGAAAGAGGAGAGAAATGAAGGTAGAGAGTAAGAGGGGACAGGTATTTATCCAGGACAGATCAAGACAGACTCATCCAGCCCCCTCTTTCAATTAAATACCAGATCCCTCAGGCAAAGGGAATGCAGACACCTCTGCAAGGACTTCAGCAGAGGATCTGATACAGTTCCTCCTGGGAAATTACTACCTAGGCTGGAAAGGATGGGGATTAGTGCAAGAATTGCAAGAAGCTAAAGACTGAGCCAGGAAAAACAGGCACACTGTGCTGAGAGGGGTCTGTAGGGCTTGGGGAAGGCACAGGACTCAACTTGGAGCAGATCACACTGATCTGCTCAATGACCTTGGCTGCGGAGGCAGGAATGAGCTCAGGGAATTACTGCTGCTACAGAACTGTCAGGTGAGGGTGGTTCGGTGGAGAATCTGAAGATTTTGGTGACTTTGAAGACTGGAGCAAGAGAAATCTAATTAAATTCCCAAGGAAGGCTTTTGGGTCCTGCATGTGTGGGCCAGGATTTTGCTTCCAGCTGGACGGAAGGGAGGTGGAGAGATCCTGAAATGCAGCCATCGTGTTGCCACCCTCGTGATGGAACTGAGAACTGTGAAAGGTTTGAGGCAACAGCTGATCAAGTGTTTCCACAGAGGTTTCACATGTTCACACAAAGTGCTGCTCAAACCTCAAGCGAAAGAGCTGCGGTTTGAAAAGGGGAACAGAAACTGCAGGGAGGGCAGTGAAGGTGCACAAGGAGTCTGTGTTTCAGCAGGGAGTGCAAAACCTGGGTTGTGGAGCTGGGCTGGGAGTAAGTGGCTGATCTTTGTAAATTAAACAGCTGAGTGAACTTCAGGGGAGGCAGGGGTGTCCAAAGAGCAGTGATGGCACAGACACAGAGTTCCACATGCAGTTGTGTAGGGGGGTGGGACAGGGTCCTGAGCAGCAGGAGGGAAACACCCAAATCTGTCAGAGGAGCTGTGGTGATAGGATGGTTCCCAAACACCTTGAAACACTTGGTTCCTGTTAAAGGGATGGCTGGAGACAGGAGAGAGGGGACAAAGTGAGCTGCACCTCCATATTTTCAAACATGCTGTGGAAAGTACAGGCAAAGAAGAAAACCAGGGCTCTTTTGCAACTCAAATGTCTGACTCAATTACCAGTTTTAGATGGATGTTTCCTGAGGAATATGAGGAATTTTTGTTTCCTCTCCTTAAGGAGGCCACAATCAAATAGTTTCTGTGCACTGGGGCCACAGCAGCCCTCTGTGCCTGTCCCATCTCCATAGACCCACGTGGAGACATCACTGTGCCCAAAATGACACTTTGGGAAGGGTTTGCCCTTGCTCTGTTGCTGAGTCTGAAACCAAAGGTGCTGCTCATGTTTGCTTCACCTCATCTAGCCCCAACCCAAGGTGACCACACAGAAATCTGGGTACTTGGTAGCAGCTTCCTTAAAGGATGGCCTCAGTGAGAAGGGAGGTTTCTCCATCCCCCACAGGCATGTGCCAGACCTGCAGGTCTGTCCCCAGACCTCCTCCTGCAGGTCACCTCCTTCCCCCAGACCTTCTCCTGCAGGTCATCTGCTTTCTCCCTTCATTTCTTCAAATTCCCTGGGATTGGTGGTGACACTGCCACATGAAGATATTCCCTGTCCATGAATTCGATCAGCCACTTCTCCTCCTTTCCCAATAAAATCAGCTGCCCTTTGTGCAAGGAATTGCTATTTCTGTACCCAGATCTGAGTCCCTCTGGAGAATCAGCCAGTATCTGCTATCACATATCCTGCAAATGCTCCTTGCTCTAATTAAGCAATAATTAATGGCTCCAAAGTACGAGGTGGATTCCCAAGTTCTCTGCACAGCACAATAAGTAGCAGGTCTGTTTTCTGCTCTTCAATTTCAATTAAAAAAGCTCATGTTCCCTTTTAGTGTCCTTGTGTCTGCAGTCAGTGCTCAGCAGACACCACTATTTCAGCAGTATCTCATTTATTCCTCACATAAAATTATACCAAAAAAATAAATTAATATCTCCTTCATTTATTTTTTGGGCTTTTATCCCTGTTACGAGCTCCATACCTAAACCTGACTAAGAAAACTATTTTTAGATAGTTTCAGATGGATTTTTTAGATAGATGCAGGTGACATCCCCACCCAAAACCCTCTGCAAACCCCTTGCTCTCAGTTCCCTGCTCAGCCCCTGCTGCCAGGGCAGAATTCAGGTGGTTTCTGTGTTGCATAGAAAAGATAATTTTTAATCTACACATCGTGTTTTCTTCATGGTTCCAAAAAACAGGGGACTTCCTACTGAGGGAGTGTAGCTCCAAATCTCTGCTGCCTGGAGCATATGGGCTAAATTTGGTTCCAATCCTAACACTTTGGTTTTGGCAGGGACAACGTGTGAAGCCTTTAAATGAACATTCTCTCCTTGGCTGATTTTTTGCATCTGTTTGGACAAGGCAGGGGAAGGGGAAGCCCAAGCACCTGACAACACCTTTAACGCTGCCCTGGCAGATCTGGCAAACCCAAGGTGCTGCAGTCCCTTGGGGCATGTGAAACTCTTCCCCTGTTCCTCCTGCCCCTGTCCTTCCTCCAGCCTGGGATCTCCAGTGTGGAAACACCACTGGGGCAGCCCTGGCCGTCAGCAGGGAAGATTCTGCCCTCCCTGAGCGCTTTCTGGATGAGTTTCTGTGCCCTGAAGAGCTCAGATCTGCTGAGAAGAACCCCCGTGGGGACGAAGGCAGAGGCAGCAGCCATGGCTCAGACACCCTGGGCACAAACCGGCGCTTCCTGGAGGGACACGGGGCTGCCTTTGGCCCCTCCAAAAGCCACTGCCAACCCCCAAGGACAGCGTGGCTGTGGCTCAGTGACGCCTCCAGGTGACACTGTCCTCCCTGCAGAGCAGGGTCTGCAGCCTCCACTCTTCCGACAGGGGGATTTGCAGCTGGGGCTGCCCGAGCACTGGGGTCTCACTACAGCCCCATTATTTTTGTGTCTTGAATGCCTCTACCTTCAGGGGACTCGAAGCAGGTCTATTTCTGTAGATTTTTTTCCAAGTGAATCAGAAAATCTCCACGTGGGTTGCTGGGAACTCTGCAATGGCTGATACAGTCCATATGTCTCTGCTGAGCTGGTGGCACCGAGATATTATTTCAGAAAACAGCAGTTATTAGCTTCAACCATGGAAAACTTACGTTTGGGGGACTCTATTTTTAACACTCTTATCACTGTTCCTACCACTGATTTATTAACATGGGTTGGGAAAATGCTGAACTGGAGCTGTTTTGATGCCAATGCTGAGTTTGTGGTGGTTCCAGCTCTTAATATGGAGTTGCTGTGTCCCATTTTAGCTGGATTTCAGCTATAAAACAGCACAGGCAGCTGAGGTGAGGTAACAGTGAAGGTGACTGGCTGGTCAGTGCTGTTCAGTGAAAACAAAAGGGCTCAATTTTCCTGAATTATCACTTGGAAAACTGTGAGAGCTCCCTACATTTGCTAAAAAAATTCCCAGCAGTGCCTGTGGCTTTCATGGAAAGGATGGTGAATTCTTGAAGTTCCCCAAAATGTTGGCTTGAGAGTTAATTCTGACTTAAAAGCTCCTTATTTACTACTCCCTACATTTCATTCACTCATGTCAGGGAGAGCCCAAGTGCTGCCAATCTCCCACGCTCCTCAGCTCAGCCCCTGCTTCCCAGACTGGAAGTTCTCGTTCTCCCAGCAAACTGGTGAGTGCCCCACGCCAGGCAAAATGAGGGGATTTTTGGAAAATGCACAACAGAAAACTGGAAACAAACCTTACCTGAAGCTAAAACTTCACTTGCTTGTTAGCAAAGGAGTCGTTGATGTTATTCTTGATGGAGCAGGGGATTGATCACCTCAATTCTGCCCTCCTGGTGTGGCCTCTGTCACCTGCATGGGCTCCTTGTATAGGAAAGGCAGCAGTGCCTGCTGAGGGCTGTGAGTCCATCCTGACCAGAGCCACAGAATCACAGAATATCCTGACTGGAAGGGATCTGCCAGGATCATCCAGTCCGAGCCCTGGCCTGCACAGACACCCCAACGATCCCAACCTTTGCCTGGGAGTGTTGTCCAAGCCAAACAGTTGGAATGTCGAGCACAAGGAGCTGCTCTCTCCTGGCTCAAGGTGTCCCTGGGCAGCCCCAGGCTGTCAGGAGCCAAATCCAGAGGGTGTTAATCCTGCCCTTACCATCAGGACTGCCCAATGCTGGGACTCTGCTTCCCCCAGGAACAGGCTGGGTAGGATGTGGACACAGGCTGTGTTCACTGGCCCTGAGGCAGCACTGCAGGAGGTGGGAGGTCACCCAGCACACCCTGAGCTGCTCCTGCACATCTCATCACCTTCCGAGGGCTCTGTGCCACTCGGGGCAGGCTCAGGCTGGAGCTCAGGGAAAGGTTCTTCCCCCAGAGGGTGCTGGCACTGCCCAGGCTCCCCAGGGAATGGGCACGGCCCCGAGGCTGCCAGAGCTCCAGGAGAGCTTGGACAGCGCTGCCAGGGATGGACAGGGTGGGGTTGTTGGGAGGTCTGGGCAGGGACAGGAGCTGCACTGGATGGTCCTGGTGGGTCCTTTCCAGCTCAGAAGATTCTGTGATGATCTCCTCTTCCTTAGGACAGCCCAAGATGCAGATTCCAGAAGCTCCATGACCATGGGACCGGTGGGGTGGCCAGGCTGGGCACAGCAACGTGCTGCAAGGGGAAACTCCAGCACATCCCAAAGGCACCCTGTGAGCTCAGTGATGGGAGGTGGGGCTGGACCCAGCGTGGGCTGGGGCTGCTGTCCAGGTGTGGGATGTGTCCCAGGGCAGTCTGGAGAGCCAAGTGCCTCCTTCTCCTGGGGTTTGCAGCGGAGATCAGCACAGCCCTGGCACTCAGTGAGGGACAGAAGCTGTTTCAGTCCCATTCTGATGTCCCATCAAGGTGCTGAGAGCTCTCTGGTGGGAGGAGGGAGTCGAGCACATCGACACTTCCCAACTCCACTGTTCTCGAGGCTCTGCACTCCCTTCCCAAAGGGAATGACAGTGCTCACACGGAGTGGGAGCTGCTGCTGGCTCCCAGGCCAGGTACAGCCTGTTCCCTCCTGCCTCCCTATCCTGCTTGGAGCACTGAGAGCATCAATGGGGAACAATTCCGTCGTTGTGCTGAGCGCAGCTCTGTGTTGGGTCTTTTGTCTTAGGGTTGCTCTTCTGGAGAGCATTAGATCAAATTCTCATGGACAATTAGAACTGGGAGAATATTAACAAAGGAGAAAATTATGCATTGAACATTTTGCTTGCAAAATTCACTGAATAAATTATTCAGATTTAATGTGGAAGAATAATGGAGGAAATAATTGAATAATGAAATATCATAAAATTAATGGACTATTCTATTAATAATTTTACATCTCAGTCTAATACAATAAAATGGGGAACAAGAAGAAGAGAAAAAATAATTTGGCATGTTTGGATGAAAAGAGAGCAATGGCTCTGTTTGTGACACCGCACACAGCATTGCCAGAGCTCATGAATTTATCATGATTCCTGTGCTGCAAAGTGCCTGTGCTGAGTATTCCAAGGCCACAGGCAAATCTCCAACTTCCACCTCTGTGATGACACCCAAAAATTCCAAACTATTGCCTGAATTTGGCCCAAACACCACCTCATCATACCCAGGGGTTTTTCGGGCAGTCTCAGGATCTTTCCAAGCCAACTTTCCATGAGATTTGGGATCCCACTGGCAAACCTGGGAAAGGTCTGGTGCTGCCAGAGCAGCTGCTGCCTTGGGAAATGGAAAATGCCCACAGGGTTTGCTGGGTGTTGGATTGGGCAGGTTGGATTATCTCCAGAGATCTGAATTTAGGGAGATGAATCCCACCTTGGAAGACTCAACATCTCACCAAGACCCTTCAGAGCAGCCACAACAAACCAAGGGTGGGATCTGACCACCAACCTCTCATCCCTTCCACGGCTCCTGGGCATCCCCACCCTTGGATTTTGCCCAGTGAGGAGGTTGCAGATGCCCAGTTCTCCATCATTGCCCCCAGAGCTCCCAGGGAGGGGCCCTGGCTGGTCCTGCAGCCCTCCCAGGCTGGCGAGTGCTCCCTTCATTACCTCCCAGAGCTGATGAACCCACAGAGGGTCAGAGTGTTCTTTAGCAATTAACTGAGCTCCAGAGACTGTAATTTGTCTTGTTCATGTTACAGCACCAAATGAATTTCCCTGTGTTTAATAATCATTCTAAAAGCAGATCACAGAGCCGGGAGGGAGGGCGAGATTGTATCAATCATTTGTTTTCCAACTCTTTCAAGGAATTTCCTACTGTGTTTAATTTCTTGCTGCTAAGTCCTACATGAGCCTCGGGAAGGCGGGCACTGCTATTATTATTCATTTTTTAATCATCAGAGGAAACTATTTAGCTGCTCTAGAAAATTAACATGCTTCCAAATTCAGGAAGAGCCAACAACTGGGAAAATGCAATTTTCATGGACGCCGTCGTATTAGTCTAAGTGGTATAATTTAGGACAGCTTCATTTAGGGATTTTTGAAGGGAATTTAGCTAAAGCCCTTGAATTCGTGCTGCAGAGAACCTCTTTTAGGCCATTTTGGGACTGGGCCATTCTCCCACTTTACAAATGAGGCAGAGAGAAATTGGCTCACCCAGGGATGCAGCAGCATCCCTCCTCCCAGGCTGGGACCAAGGCAGCACCTGCCAGGTACAAACACAACCTCTGCTGCTACAGGACCAAGCTTCTTCTCTGTCCCAGCTGGATGAGGACAGGAATTAAAAATAACCACAGAGAAACAGCTCAGAAAACAGAAAGCAGAGTAGGATTTGCCCTGATTTAAGAAGAAAAAAAAAAAAAAAAGACGAAGGAAAAAAAGAAAATTAGCATTTGCCCTGAAAATCGACTGAGCTTGAAGGAATTGTCAAAAATCAGTGTAGACAAATCATCCATATTCTGCTGCTTTTACCTCCTGCCTGAACTCCTGTGCTGGCACAGATCCAAGGTCAGGCTCTGGGGCACACAGGAAAACATCTCCAGACAGGTCCTGAGGGGAAAATAACCTCCCTGCAGCCATGCCAGGAGTGCACAGCCATCCATTCCCTCTCAGGGAGCTTCCCCACATGAGCTGGGCTCCTCTCAGTGGGAATTTCTCCTTCAGGATGTGACCGGGGTGTCCGCTGTGACAGCCTGGGGATGTGACATGTTTGGGCATCCTCTCAGTGACACAGGCTGGGAGACATTTCTCACCTGGTTTTCCTCCCAGACGTCAAGTGTGGAAAATCTGAAACGACTCAAAGGAAGGAATTCTCCAAAGCAATGCTGAAACCTCACACCTATTGGAAAACTATTAAAATAAAATTTTTAAAGCAGCAGTTCCCTGTCCCACTTCCCTCTTGCTATTCCCAAAGGCGTCCCCAGCGCGGATGGTGCATGGGAGGGGACTTTGTCCGAGGCCCGGGGGTCGGGTTTGGGGTCGCTTTTGCAGAGGCCGGGGCGAGGGAGAGCTCCGGGTCCGCACTAGAGGGCACTCCTGCCATGCGAAACCTGCGCGCCTGAAGGACGCAGCGCAGGGAGACCCCTGTTCCGAGCGAAGGGAGAGGGGCTGCAAGGGAGAACCCCCTCCGGCACCCTCCAGAATCTCCTGGAGGCCGCAGGGAGGGTATGGAATGCAGGGCCCACCGTCCTTGAAGGGTTTGTCCGTGAAGGGCCGGCCCTGTCCTCAGGTGGGCTTCGGACAGGAGCGGGGACTGGAGACTTCTGGGGCGGCTCAAGCTCCCAGGGCCGCCGGGGGAGCGCGGAGGGGCCACGCGGGAGAGGCTGAGACCTGCCCGGGTGGAAGCGAGTGGGCACCAGGTGACACGAGCTGCTCCAGGAGAACCAGCGTGAAAATGGTGAAAATGGTGCTCCCCCAGCCCTCTGGAGACCCCGGGAAAAGCCAACAGGCACCACATGGATGGAGTGCGAGCCAGTTGATAAAGCCTACTTGGATTTCTAAAAGCCTTTTGCAGAATCCTTATCAAAAGTTTTAAGGAAGTTGAGAGAACAGAGGACAAAGGGCCTGGCATGGAGTGGTGTTTGACAGCAGATGGAGGGGAAGAGGTGGAGGTCAGTGGTCAGCTCTGATGGGGGGAGTTTTCCAGCAGCTCCCTGGGCTCTGTGCTGGGACCTGGGCAGCTCCACACACTCATGGACTGGGAGAAGCCCTGAGCAGCAAATCCCAACATTCTCTGGTGATGAAAAGTTACTCAAAGCACAAAAGAGGAGAGCAAACTGTGCCTGCCTGCAGGAGGATGGCACAAATCTGTGTGAGCAGGCCATGAAACGGGAGAGCAAATCTGGTGCCGATAAGTTTACAGTGGCACAGCTGCTGGCAAACCCGGGGGGCCCCAGGCTCCCCAGCACCCTTGGGAATGAGGCAATTCCATGCAAATATGTGAGTGCCTCTGCCACTGGAGCAGAAGTTCCCACGCTGTCTCCAGCAGGAGCTGACACCACATCAACCCTCTGGAGCAGGAACCCCCGGGCCGCCCCCACAGCCACAGCTCTTGCCACACACGCGGGGCCTGAGCTCACATTTGCTGCCAAAATCCCGCGGGGATCGGCTTCCTCAGTGTTATTTTTATTTGTAGGGCTGAGCTGAGATGATGTCAAATATGTGTGGCAAATCCACTCCCCACATCATATCTCCTGTGCAGAGCTGCTGAGCCTCAGACAACAACTTCCCTGTCTGCAGCCAGTTTATTTATGGAGGCGGCCGATCTGTCTGGGCAGCTGCTGGAATCTGCTGCTGCTGCCTGCAAATTCAGCTCTAATCATCTCTGCCCTGCCCCTTCTTTAGGGATGGAATAATAAACCCTTGTGCTGCCTTAATAAAGAAGCAAAGAGGATCACGTTTTACTTTCCCAACTTTCTCACCACAGGGAATTTTAGGGCTGTGCTTGATCCGCTGATCCTTCACCTCTAAACCTGAATTTGGAGGAGCTCAGGCATCACCCACCTCTGATGGGGCTGCAAACCCAATTTCAGGGCTTCTGCAAAAGTTCCTTTCAATAACTTCACCTCCAGACCTCACTTCCCATGGCTGATTTCTGCCCTTGGATGTTTGGAAACTCTTGTCTCCCGAGAAGCTCAGCCCGCTCAGGCTGTGCAGACAAAGATTGTGTTGTGCTGGCAAAACCAACTGATAAGGAATTTAATATGAAAGGCTGCTCAGAGAGGAGAGGAGTGAGATTTTGTCAGTTGATATTCCAAAGAGCTGGAGCCCATGGCTGTGCTCAGGCACTGCTTCTGTCTGATGTGACAGTTCTGCCTTTCTGATCAGGATTTTTCCTTGCTGAAAGCTCAGCCCCGCTAGTAGAGGTCAGGGCCTTCTGCCCCAGCCCCTCAAGTCCCAGTTGCTGCTTCCCCAAACCAGTGATTTCTGGGCTTTCTCATCCTTTCAGGCCACTGGAGAAGAGCTCCAAGGGCCTTCCCCCAGCCAAGGAGTTGCTGGTTCTGGTCTCTCTATAATAGGTTACACAGGCTGGAGATGAACACTCAGAGCCTATGACAGCCTTGCCCAAACCTCTGGCCTTTTGCTGGGTCATTTTATGGAGGCAGAGGTTGAGATGGGAAAGACTGGAAATGAGGTGGAGATCAGAGACACAGAGACACCATCACCATCACCATGGCTTTCTTTCTTCCACAGACATTTTGCAGATTGTTCACCTGTGTTGGCTTCAATCTGTGCTAGTGACCTCAGCGATTCCTACCCTGTATGGAGGGGGATGTGTGGAGGAGAGGGATTCGTTTAATGAAGTTTAACAAAGTTCAACAAAGATAAGTGTCAGATTCTGCACCTGGAATGGGGCAACCCTGGATGTACAGACTGGGGAATGAAAGGCTAGAAAGCAGTTCCATGGAAAGGGTCCTGAAGGTCTTGGTCCATGGCAAGTTGGACAAGAGTCAGCAGTGCCCTGGAGCCAGGAGGGACATCCCTGTCCTGGGGCCACCAGACCAAGCATTGGTGGCCAGGACACGGAGGGATTGTCCAACTCTGCTCTGGACTGAGATGGCCTCACCTCCAGTCCTGGGGCAGTTTTGGGCACCACAAGGTGATCAACAGATGACCCTGAGGATCAAAGCTGTTAGACAGTGTCCAAGGAGGGATGTGAAGATGGTGAAGGATTTAGAGGGGAAGCTGTGTGAGGAGCTGCTGAGGACTCTTGGTCTGTCTCCTCTCCCTGCTGGAGGAGATTGAGGGGAGGCTCATTGGGATCTGCAGCTCCTCCCGAGGGAGAGCTCTGAGCTCTGCTCCCTGGGACAGGAGCAGGAGCCAGGGAATGGCTGGAGCTGGGCCAGGGCAGGCTCAGGCTGGAGCTCAGGGAAAGGTTCTTCCCCCAGAGGGTGCTGGCACTGCCCAGGCTCCCCAGGGAATGGGCACGGCCCCGAGGCTGCCACAGCTCCAGGAGAGCTTGGACAGCGCTGCCAGGGATGGACAGGGTGGGGTTGTTGGGGGTTCTGGGCAGGGACAGGGGCTGCACTGGATGGTCCTGGTGGGTCCCTTCCAACTGAGGAATTTCTGTGAATCCCCACTGACCCTCAGCTGTCCCATGCCCAGAGGTTGGCTGACCAGGGACAGTGAAATCCCTGCAATCTCATCATTTCACCCTTAACCCATTGGGCAAACACCTCCAAGCACTTTGTCATTGATTCAGACACCATCTGTTCCTTTGCTTATGTGAAAAGCCATCAATATCAGGACAGAGCCAGGAATGTTTATTTTGTGCATGGTTTGTGAGCTCGGTCATTCACTCTGAAGCTGAGAGCTGCACCCACAGAGAGCCCAGGCTGTGCCAGCTTTAGAGGAAAACCCTCACTCTTAGCCCACACTGGATAACCCATCTCCCACCAGAAGCAGTGCAGGACAATGTCTTCTTTTCTCTTCATGGAAACTGCACTGATTTTTCCCCATAATTTAAGCCTGCTGACGATGAGCAAGGCCCATTTAATTTGCTGTTCTTGTTTGCTCATTAATTCCACTGAATTACTTTATTTACTAACATACTTCTTCTAAATTACTTGATTACTTAACTCAATTTATTTATTTACAGTGGATAGCAGAAGAGAAAAACAGCAGCAGTGGGTCCTTGCTGACAGCCCCCCAAACCACAGCCTAAGAGTGGCAGTGAAATCCCTGGATTTTGGGTGCTGCCAGCATGTTGCATAAGCTCTGGGCAAAGCAGTGGATGTGTCCCTCAGAAGGGCATTTCCTCAAACCTGGGGGCAGATTTCCATGTTATTTTATTGTCTCCAGATGTTGCTTGTCTAAATGAGAGCAAGCCTGAGCCCCTGAAGCACAGACTGAGTGGTGTGAACAGCACAGAGCAAGCTATGGGAACTCTAGGGGGATTCTGGCAACGTGATACCTCCTAAATTATGGGATTAATAATGGATTCAGTTGGAAACCACAGAACTCTGAGCAACCAACTGAACAAATGGAGATAAACCAAACCCTCCTTTGGCCTTCATTCCTACCAGTTGTGCTGGAGTTTCTTGTGTAAAGTTTTCTTTAACAGAATCCTGGAATCATAGAATATCCTGAGCTGGAAGGGACTCACCAGGATCATCCAGTTCAACTCCTGGCCCTGCCCAGGCCCCCAACAACCCCACCCTGTCCATCCCTGGCAGCGCTGTCCAAGCTCTCCTGGAGCTCTGGCAGCCTCAGGGCCGTGCCCATTCCCTGGGGAGCCTGGGCAGTGCCAGCACCCTCTGGGGGAAGAACCTTTCAAACAGCACAAGCCAAGAAGAGGAGTAAAATCCAGGTGGTTCTCTGCAGTGCCCTGAAAGAAAATGAAGAACAGCTTTTGTGAGAGACCCCAAGGGAGTTTTGCTGATTGAAAGACCCTCAATGAGTCTGTGATATTGGAGGGTCTGATGGGAAGCAGATTTCAGGGAGAGCTTCCTGAGAGCACCCAGAAGAGTCCTCCTTCCAACCCCGGGCATTTGGGATGAACAACAGCTTGTTTACTTCTACAGAAGTTCCTGCTGCTGGCCTGAGAGAAGTTAGGAAAGATGGTATCTCCAGCAGCTGATGTAAGCCAGAGTGGAAATATTTGCTCAGGAGCCCATGGTTCTGTGTCTGCTTGGTGTCCAATAAGTGCCCAGGGGTCCATAATGGGGCCCAGTGAATTATTCCTTTAGTCAGGACCTTCTCTTTACTATGCAGCTCCAGGAGACCCAATATTGAGTCAAGCTCAACCTGCTCAGCTCATTTTGCATTTCTGCTGCAGGTGAGGTGTTGTGTCCTACCTTTCTGATCAGCTTTGGCACTGCAACATGCAGCAGTGAATGCATCCTCCCCAGGGCACAGCAGGAAATGCTGCTTTGTCTGGTGGTCTCAGGATGCAGTTGGGGTCAAACTACCTCCTGTTGTCACACTCCACCTATTTTGTCCCTGAAATTTGTGCTCTTGCTGCCCACCATGAGCTCAGTCTGAGCACTTAAGATGATAATATTGACATTCCAGTGAGATTTTTGCAGCTGACAAGTTTCAATCTCCTCTTGAAATTTCACTAAACTTAATGTGTGGTGCTGTTACAGCTACAGCAGGGACAGTCTGGATGAGGCTCCTGGAAGTTAAATGGTATCAGAGGTCCTTATCTGCAGCAGCTGGACATGTTCAGCATCACTCCTGACAAATCCACTGCAAACCTCACAGCACATTACAGTCCACAGCTCTGTGTTGGACCATCTGTGCTGTGTCCTCCTTGGAAAGCCTTGGGAATTCTGGAGCAGCAACACGAAGGTCACCACTGCAAGTGGGAGAGTCTGTCACTGCCTTCAGCTTCACCTCTGTGGATTTTACAGATTACCAGCCCCAGGGCCAAGAATTTTCTGCAGTTCCCCAGGATTGCTGAGCTCTTCATCCCCCTCTGGCTCTCATTCCTTGCTGGTTTAGATGTGCAGGAAAGCAGGCACATTGCCAGATGCCAGAGAAGGTTCTAGCACAGTCTGCCTTCATGCATTACTTATTTGCATTTGTTGCATTCCTGCAACATCATTCCATTTACATCTTTTTTTCCTACAGGGCTGTGAGGAGTATTTGAGCTGTAAGTGGTGCTGTGCATTCCCAAACCTTCCATCTGAGCCCAACAAGCTGAGTTTTTGGAGAATTTAACTGAGGAGAGGCAGTGATGCTGCCAGGGACCAGCATGGGAGTTTCACCAGGCTCTGCTCTGAGTGATTCCCAGCAAAATGACCACGGCATTATTTGTTCTTTGCTCCCTGAAATTCTGTGTTTTACAGGCCTGAGGTGGCAAAGCTCAGAGGCTGCTGCTGGAGCAGTCACACCAGAACAGGGGGGTAAATCCCTGGTTTTATGCACTTCCAGTAGAAACCTCTGATATACTGCACTCCTTAACCTGAGGATGGGCAAGGACTTTTATTGCTCTCTCTCATGATTACCATTACATCAGGATTGAGACTCAATAAAGCGATTTTTCTCCTGCAGCCCACAGGGTCTGGCCTGGCTCACAAATGGTTAAGCTCCCCCAGCTCAGCAACTCATCTGTAATTAAGGGCATCTGTCAATAAACCATCCTCCTCTCTGGGGCTGCTGTGCTGACAGCTGCTAAGGGCTGCCTTTAGCCGGGGTTCAGTCCCAGCCAGAGAGCTCCAAAGGCTCTGCCAATCCCTCCTGGACACCAGAGGACCTCGGACCCTCTCCAGAGGGTGGCCCTGGGCTGGTGGCAGGGCCGTGGTGCCCCTGGCAGGGCAGGCTGGGGGCCTGTGCCTGGGAAACGCAGGTTTCCACAATCCCTCTGCTTCTGGGCACTGGGATACTCAGAAATACCAATTTCTTTATGTTTCACAAGTGTTCCTGAAAATTCCTGGAAAGGCAGCTTGAGTTGTGCCTGCGGATCTCCTCAGGCCTGCACAGCACCAGCAGCTCCACGTGGTTTTCAGAACAAACTGGGTTTTGCTCTTTGCTAATCTGAAAACGGGTCAAGGGTAAAATTGCACCCAATTTTGAATCTGAGGAGGGCTCCAGGGAGAAGTTACAGCAGCTTAGAGAGGCAACCACATTCCAGAAATAACTTCTGTTCCCTCAGCACAGGGAACAAACCGGGCACCCTCAGAGCAACGTTTATTCCAAACAGCAGACCAGTTTCATGTTTTTCCCAGGACTTGAGGAAACTCCTACTGGCTTCCAAGAAAACTTTACAAGGGTACTTTAAAGGAAGGCAAGAACTTTAAGGCAGTGGTGGCCACTGGGCTGTCAACAACCACCAGCAGGCCGGGGGAGCCTGGGGGAGCCAGTTCCAGCTTCCAGGTTTATTTCACGGCCAGAAGGAACCCCCTGCCTTGTAACACTGTATTAACTTGCTCAATTTTCTCTTCTAATTTCACCTTTTCACTTCTAGAAGGATATAAAATAGTATCCTTCAAGTATGGCTACAAGAATGAAATGAGTTTTTCCTTTTCTGTGCATCAGATCAAAAATGCTGCTGAGATTTTGGGGCTTTCTAATAATTAAGAGGATGCAGCTACTGAGCTCTTGTTAGAATCATTACCAGGGTTTATTCATGCAGAGTTTTACGGAGTCCATCACATTCTCCAGCCTTTGTGTGTGAGCTGAGGTGGCCTCTCATCCCCAGTTCGGATCAGAGCTGGGCTCCAGGGACTCTGGGCTTGTCAGAAATCCAACATGATGTAACAACTTCATTTGCTGGACATAAATACCCTGTAAATAACGGCAGCAAAGCTTGCTGTTCCTTCAGAAGGGATGTTTCCATCCGTGGAAAACAAACATCCGGGCTTTGGTTTGTTGCTTTATTGCTGCCCATTGCTGCCTTTTGCCTGTACAGAGCAGCAGGAGGTCGCTGTCCAGGGACTCCCTTTATATGACTTTTGTTCAGAAAATATTCTTGAGGATTGCAAAGATTAGCCATGAATCATTCCCATAATACCTAATTTTCTGTACACAAACATTTCCACTTTGTGGCAATTTCCCTCATCTCTGGGTGAAAGCGAAGAACACAGTGGAAACTCTTGTTTTCCATGAAATCCAGAGGCAGTGGAACTGTGGAGTTCTGCTTTTCAGACTCCTCATCTCACAGGTAAAACTGGGACAACTCCACAGTGTTTTCAAGGTGTCTGGATCCAAAAGACAACCAGGAAGTATGTGGTAGGAAATAAAATCCAGAAGAGTGATTGGACTCTGCAATGAGCTTTAGGGATCTATCTGAAGTGTTGCCTAAGTTGGCAGATGATATCTAAGTTTGTTGCAGCTAAACAGTTTAATTTTAAATTAATAGGTGAATTTACTATCGGTAACTGAATTTTACCAGTATGGCAAGTGAAAACTACTGTGCTCTACAAGCAGAGAGCATCCAGAATACGGGATTGACCAGGGCAAAAGTCAGTGGTGGAAACTGGATATCCAGCTGCACTGGATAAACATCTCTAAGATGGGGCTTGCTGGGGTAAAGAGAGCAAGAACTGCACATTTTATCCCTAAAAAGTGCAATTGCATGAACTTTGAATTCTTCAACCCTCACAGTCATCACCATCTCCCATCAAAGATCCTTTATCCTTTTCTTTATTCTTTTCTGGACAAGGTGGGCTCTGTGTCAGGGCCCAAGCAGCCAAATTCACCAAGACTGTTCCTGAATCCCTCCTGACAGAAACAGGACTTCTACACCTCTCCATGGAAGAAGATGAAAGGTCTGTTCCAGAAGAAAAGTAGAATTCTCTCAGCAGCCCAGGGAAACTTTGTGCTGACAGACAATGTATTGGTGCTTGTTCTGAACTCATGTAGAAATTTTGGGGCAGAGCTTTCCTCCTTCCTGATAATCAAGTGGTTCTTAGAGTAGATGCCAAATCATAGCACCTGGTTATAAACACAGATCCAAACATGAAAACCAAATCAAAACCTGACTTCTCATTAGCCCAACTGTTACTGAGCAAGAAAATTTATTATGTCCTCATTAGCAGTCATTTCATAAATGACCCTGGGCAAACTCTGCAGCAGGATTTGGCCAAGGCACTGTATGGAAGGGCACAATGTTCCAGTTCCTTCAGACTCCACCAGGAGAAAGTTCCTTTATTATCCAGCCTGTTGGTAGCTGAGGCTGCCCTGCCAAGACCTAGCAAACCCAGCACCATTCACATCTCATCTAGCAATTATTATTCCTTCTGGTTTTCCTCATTTTTCACCGCAGCTTTCCCACCAGAGGTGCTCAGAAGAGCCCCCCCAGCACTGCAGGAGACGGCTGTGCTTTGCTTCAGGGTCTGTGGTGAGACAGGAGTTCAGGGAGCTTCACTGCTCATCCTGCATGGCTACAGTGCAGCTGGCAGAGGATTAGCACAGAAATCCTGGGATGGACTCACAGCCCTTGTCCTGATGGGTCAAATCTCACTGCAAATGTGCAGAAGAAAGATTTCCTTCCAGGCAGTGGGAAGAAAGTGATTTGCAGGAGTTTTAGGGGTAAAAATAGAACAAGTGCCAGCCTTGCAGGCACCAGGCCCTTCGTCTGAGGGTGCTGATGCAGTCCTGCCTGGGGAACAGGGCACAGAGCGAGGTGCCTGGGTCACACCTCAGCAGTCACCCACGGGGAGAGAGGCAAAACCAGAAGAGGTGGGCAGGGATGGGGCAGAGATCAAACAGAAACTGCAATCTGGGGACATGCCCAGGCTGTAGGGACAGTGTCATGAGGGCACAGGGCTCAGCACAAGCTCTCCTGGTACTCACTGGTTCCAGAGGCCTTTGCAGCAGTACCAGCTCCTTCCCAGGCCAGCTCTGAGCACTGCAAGGGTCTGCACCAAGGTCAGAACATCCAAGTATTCCAGAGCACACTGACGTTGGGAAATGCAGCAGATTCACTCAGGAAAGAAAGAACACAACCTCTCCAGCAGCAGCCAGCCCTTCACATTCACCACTCCATCACTTCTCATTACCAGAAGCATTTATTTCTCACCAAAGTGCTCCCAGCATCAGTACACATTTAAAGCATATTATTTTTCAGGTCAAGGTCTGAACACAGCCTGTATCAAACTGCTCCATTATTGCCTTCTGCCAGGCAGCCTCTCATGGCTCAGCCATGTGTTCCCAGGCTCCAAGCCCAGCTGCTCTTGGAAACCACACTCCAAGCACATGTTCCTGCATGGGATGTTCATTATTATTTCCAGCTTTATTTTATTGGTGCATGTCCTCCCTGTGTGCCCCCAAAGGGCTGCTTTCAGCAGGGTTTGTACAAAGTTGTTTGATTGGCTTCAGGCTTCTTTGTGAGTTTATCCAATGCCAAGCTCAGGCACTGAACCCATGCCAGGTAATTCATCATTTCTCCTTAAAAGCTATAGACAGAATCCTGCTCTTAGCTTGTCAGATAAAGGCCTGAGAATTGCCTTTCAGCCCACCTAATGAGGGTTTGTGTTTTTCTACGCTTGGGAGGATGGATGGTCTTAATTTCTGGTTTCTTTCAAAGAGAGCAATTTTCTTCCACAAAAAAGACCAGGAATAATAGACACAATGTGGCTTATTCTGAGTCACCCTTTAACCATTTGTACTTATATTTTCTCTTTGTGCATCTACCCTGAAACTCTGAGTCCTCTTCAGCTGCTGCTGTACATTTTCCCCTGCCATGAGACATTTCTGTGCCTGTTTAATGCACAGCCAGCATCCTCTCCTGGACTTGCTGATGGTCTCCACAAATACTTCCCTCAAATTCGAGGTGTTCCAGACGGGGCTTTTCCATTCCAGCTCTGCAGGATCTCCCGTTGGATGTGAGGAAGCTGAGCCTTGGTGCACAAGGGGCTGTGCAGGTCCAGAGCTCCTCCTTCTGTGCCCAGAAATCACCCAAGGGCCAGCCCCGAGCTCCAGGGTTGGGGATCTAGAGGAGGAGTCTCCCAATCACTCTGGCACTGCCCACACTGAACAATTCTACACGAATATTCCAGGGCATCACAGGGGTTCTCATTTTTCAGTGTTTGGCCAAATGATAAATCCAAAATTCTGTTCCCTGTGATTCTTGCTTTCTCCACATTCACCTCACTTTGGTGACAGTTTCACTCCCAGCTGGAAGCTCAGCCTGGGGACAGTTCTGTCCCACAGTCCATCAGAGTCACCCTTGAGGTGGCACCCGAAGGGATCTCCAAGGGAGGAGAAAGCAGCAGGGAAGGAGCAAAACGTGGACTCTAAGGAAGCAGTGACATCTGTGAAGAGCTGAAAGGGAAAAACAAAAACAGCTAATTTCCAGTGGGGAGCAGTTGGGTGTAAGAGAATCCCAGACTGGTTTGGGTTGGAAGGAACCATAAAGGCCACCCAGTTCCACCCTCTGCCATAGGCAGGGACACTTTCCACTGTCCCAGGCTGATCCAAGCCCTGCCCAGCCTGGCCTTGGACACTTCCAGGAATCCAGGGGCAGCCACAGCTTCTCTGGGCACCCTGTGCCAGGGCCTCCCCACCCTCCCAGGGAACAATTCCTTCCCAGTATCCCACCTATCCCTGCTCTCTGGCAGTGGGAAGCCATTCCCTGTGTCCTGTCCCTCCATGTCCTTAAGAAAAGTCCCTTTCCAGCTCTCTTGGAGGCCCTTCAGGTACTGAAAGCTATGGTAAGGTTACCTTGGAGCCTGCTCTTCTCCAGGCTGAATAATCCCAATTCTCTCAGCATTTCCTCATATGAGAGGGGCCCCAACTTTTGGAGCATCTTTGTGACCCCTGTTTCTTTCCTTTTTTGATAAATAAGTGCAACAACTATGAAGAGCCACAATATCACCATTTCTTTGTAAACTTCCCAAGCTGTTGGGCTGGGAAAAAGGGACCTATCCATCTTGATGTCCTGACAGGGATGAGCTGAAGGAGAGTAAATTCCAAGTGGTTTTGTGACTCTGATGGGTTTTGGTGCAGTTTGGAAAGAGAATTGAAAATTCTTGGAGCAGCACATTCCAGCAGTGCTGGTGCCATTTCACCTCAGAATGAAGAGAAAATTATGATATGAAATGTTTGCAGAGGCAAAAGCACCCAAATTTCAGAGGCTCCATAGCTCAGGGGTTAGAGCACTGGTCTAGTAAACCAGGGGTCGTGAGTTCAAATCTCACTGGAGCCTTGGGAGGATCTGCACCTCCTGCAAAGACCTTGCTGCTTTATCTTCCTGTTCATTCCCAAAGTGTTCCTACTGTTGTTTTTTGGAGCATCCACCCCACCCAAGTGAAATACAAACATCCCACAGCACCTACACCAAACAACAGGCAACGAGAAACCAGCAGTAGTCAGAGTTGTACCCTTGAAATATTTTTAATGTACAGCAATTGGAGATGGGGAACACCTAATAATGGGATTTGGAGCCTTCTGGGCCCTGCAGACTTTGTGAGGGTCATTGATGGACAAAGCTGGAATGGCTGCCAGGTATTTACAGTCAGAGCTGGTTCATCTCTTCAGACATCAGCAGGATGATCAAATTATGGCTCCAGAGCTCAGTAATTGCAGAGCTGGCTGAAAACATTGTAAATATGGTTTGTGGAGGAGCAGTAACATCAGTCATCTACAGAGCTCTGCTGAGATGGGGGAGGGTGTGGAAAGTTATCATTTCTAAGAATAAAGAAATAGGTAGGAATTAACCTATTTTGCATCTTGAATTCCATTATTTGCTGTCCAATTGCTGTCCAGATTTATGAGATTTCCTCCTCTGCCTTTGCACGTCTCTTTTTCGTGCTCATTTTCACATAGACTCCCTATATTGAGTCCAAATGAACCAAACCAGTGATGGAAAAGGTTGTTTCTGAATTTCAAAAGGGTCTTTTCCATCTGAGGAAAGGAAGGTTCAAAAGCCTGGAAGACTTTTGTCTTGTGGAGGGGGACACAAGGTGGCATGAGGGACATGATGCTTTGTTTGCCTCTCCTCAGGTTGGTTCCTTCTAGCTCTGTTATCCCAAAAAAGTGAGCTGTGGTGGGTTGATGTGTTTCCTCCACATGGGAAGTGACCTGCAGAAATTTCCCTGCTTTCCTGTACCTATATCCCAGTAAGGATAAAGAAACAGAAGCCAGCAGAGTTCCCATTAATCTGCAATTAATAAATGAGCACGAGTGACTGTTATAATAACCCAAGATCCTGGAAAATGGACAGATGGGTTTTACTGAATGTGAATTTATCTCCAGGCTGTTGTGGCTCTACCTGGTTTCCCCCGTCCCTCATCCAGGCTTTATCTCTTTCTTTGGCTTTCAGGGGAGACCACAGAGCAAGATCCAAAAAGATCTTTGTGGTTCAAGTTCACTTTTGCAATCAGGCTCGTAGGTTCAGCTGAGCCCCGTGGGGATGGAAATGATCCTCTGAAAAATTAATGTCTTTCCTTTCTGTGCAAAGGCGACAAATGTTCAGGATGTGTTTTGCTGAATTCTTAATCTTTGCAGTAGCTGATATTAATGCCAGAGCTCCTCTCCCAGTGACCCTGCTGCAATGCAGAGCCCAAACTCTCTGATGCTGCTTGTTGAACACAGGCCTGGGCCAGAGATAACTTTTACCAGGGGACCTGGCCCTGAAATCCCTTTGTTTCAATCACCCATCTTCTCCTCTGCTTTTCAAAGACAGAGCTTGACAAGAGGGGCAAAGACGGCAAAGTGGTTTATATCCAAATCCTGAAGCCCAGGTAAATATGGGAAGGAGGGAAGGAGAGCACCTCTTCATTGTCCCCCAGGGAATGGGCACGGCCCCGAGGCTGCCAGAGCTCCAGGAGAGCTTGGACAGCGCTGCCAGGGATGGACAGGGTGGGGTTGGGCAGGGCCAGGGGCTGGGCTGGATGATCCCTGTAGGTCCATCCCAACTCAAGAGATGACAGGATTCTGTGATTCCCTGGTCCTTGTTACCCGTGAGCTGGAAATGCTACAGAGATGTTCAGAGGTGTGGGAAGGTTGTGCAGCTCTGCCACAGGATGGGATCAGGCTGGTCCCTTGTGGGTTTGTTCAGGGACAAGGTTGTGACCTGCCCAATCCACACCTAGAGAGGCTTTTATTGCTTTGTTTAGGGAGATTTAAAGGTGTCTTCCTGTACATCCATGAAAGCTTGGTTTTGATATTCTCCTCACAACTTCAGAATATAATTTCTATTTTAAAAACCCATCCTGGACTCTGTGGAATACTCTGGAATACTTTTCATTCATGGGTCTACCTCCAAGGGTTCCATCAAGCTGGACAGACAAATCATTTATTTCCTTATAAACAACACTGAATTTTGTGGCCCAGCAGCCTTGCACCATTGAGGTGCCCCACAAGGACTGTGTTAGCAGAGCTGCATTTCTGCTTCCACTTCAGTCCTAGGAAAGGTCACAAATGCCTTAACTAATCCATTTCTTAAGTCATGTGGGAAACAACAAATAATTTAATCCAGGGAGGGCAGCCTTGAGCCAGAGCCAGTGAAAATGTTCCCATATTTAAAGAGGTTTTGGAGTTAGAAATACAACTGACACTAATATTAAAATCTAACAATCACAGGGATCAAAGGGCAGCTTTGTAGCCTCAGCCACAGAAAAAATAACTAATGAAGTTGGTAGGACTTCAGAATTCAGAGTGGGAAAAAAACACCCAAATTTTCCAGTTCTCCCATAATGAATAAGCTCAATCCATTATTCCAAATCCAAGATATTGTGGGTTTAACAATAATGTTTTAAAAACATATAGGAAATGTTTATTAAATAATATGAAAAGAATAATAAATAATAGTTCCATGTTCCAGTGTGCCAGGCACAGGGAACTCCACAACATTCACAGGAACATCTGTGCCCATCTTCCACTCACATCCACGATGATTTCTCCAAAGTCTTGGTGCATAATTTTTCCCAGGGACATTGTCATGTCCCAGCCTTTTAAGCATTGGAACAGGTTCCCCAAGGAAGTGCTGGAGTCACCATCCCTGGAAATGTTTCAAAAATGAGTAGATATGGCACTTTGAGATATGGTTTAGTGGGCACAGGGGTGTTTGGCCAAAGGTTGGACTTGATCTTGGAGGTCTTATCCAGCCTCAGGGATCTCCTGGAGCCTGTGCAGTCCCCACCTGCTCCTCCAGAGCCTCAAGGCCTGAAAAAAAAGCATAAAATACAGTATTTACCAGCTCCAGGGAGAGCTCCTTGCTGCCCAAAGGCTGAATACAGACACTAAAACCTGATGTGAATGTGGTCCTGCTGCTCCCTGACACTCCCATGGCACCTTCCCAGAAGCACTGAAATTCTTGGTGGCCCATTTGACTGCCCATTCCTGTGGGATGTGGGAGCCTCTTGCAAACACAGCAGCCCTGGCAGCCAGCAAAGCTCACTCCCATGCTTGACACAGCAGCTCAGGGTGGAAAGGTTATCAATTATCACATCCCAAACATTGCTGCATGAGTGTTTGGAAAGGATTAGGCCCTGGTCAAGGAGACAACCCCAGACCAGCAGTTCCCATGGGGACAAGAGATCCCATGGACAGGTCACAGCTCTGGCAAAAATGTCTCAAAGCCATTGGGGCAGCTTTTCAAGACTCTTCTTTAGCATCCAGTATGGTTTGCACAGTTACCTGTTCTGGAAATTCTGCAGCTCTCTCCCTGTCTGTGCTGCTCACCCTTAAATTTCCATATCTTGGAAAATTTCCATGGCAGGGCCCTCAGGGTTTAATGCTGGCATTCTGCTTCTCCTGGGCTCAGCCAGGGAGATCCCACTGATCTGCTCAGGGCAGTTGAAATATAAGTAAACATCCTCATTCCTGCAGGCCATAACTCCACACAAAACCTGGGAAAGAACACAGGATTGTTGTAGTTACTGCAAATATAACCAAACTATAAAAAGCAGTTAGTGCAAATCGAACCCAGCTTTTAAAAGCCAGCCATGCCCACTTTCACCCAGGCACCCTGCCATGCAAATGGAGCTGAAGGGCAGATCCAGGATGGGGTAGGAATGTGCCAGGAGGAATGGCACAGGAATAGCAAGTCTGCCTTAGAGGGGGTGATGGATGGAGTTTATTGTGTTTAGTCTGTCCATGGGAAGGCTAAAAGTAGACATGAGTAGCTCACAGAAATACCACAGGAGTAAACAGGAGTAAACAACCAGAAGGGGAAAGAACTATTTAAACTCAATTACATGATGAGCAGGAATGAATATGTTAGGCTGGAATTTTAAAAAATGTAATAATCAGAGGAGTCATTTTTTCAAGCAGCCAAAAAGAAAACCCCACAAGAGGTGAGAAGGAGAACCAAGAGGTTATGGAGGAGCTACATTGCACAGGCAGACTCCTTGAGCCCAGAGCTCCTGTCCTGTGTTCTGTTCATCACTGACACCATGGAATCACAGAATCCTGGACTGGTTTGGGTTGAAGGAACCTTAAAGCCCATCCCATTCCACCCCCTGCCATGGGCAGGGACACCTTCCACTATCCCAGGTTGCTCCAAGCCCCGTCCGACCTGGCCTTGGACACCTCCAAGGTGTGACCTTGACTAAGTTCAGCTCCACCCTGTGGTGGGTGAATATCTATGTGTATTTTATGTATTTTTAACAGTCTTTCAAGTAGTTTGTGTCTCCAAATGCTTCTGCCATTTTGAGGAGCAGGAAGCAAGGACATTAATTCTGCTTTCTCCTGCACCCTGGAGAGTCTGTGACGTACCTGCTGATTGCCTCAGCTCCCCCCTGACTGTGAGGGAAGCAGTTCATTCCCTGTGCAGAGAGCCCAGTTACAGAGCTCCTTGTTCTAATAATGGTCATCTATTTATAGCCTTTCATAATTTGTTTCATGACAAAGAGATTCTGCAAGATGGTCCTTGATTCTTGCAAGTTTGTAATGATTTTTCCCTTCCTGTGTTATTGAAAGTAGCTTTTGTGCTCAGCAAAATGCCTGTAATAAAGGCTATTTCATGTGTTCCGAGTAAATGACAAGGACTTTAATAGGTTTCTGAGGAAAGCTTAGAATTTCTTTGTTTCCCTTCAATTCTTTTCAATCTCCTGTGTCAGATGGGCCTGGCTTAGCTGAGGCCTTGTAGGAACAGAAGAGGCACCGAGCACAATGCTCTCAATGCTGCTGCCCATTGCCAGCACAGCAGCTCAGCCCAGAGCCTCTGGGGGTGACACTTGCAAAAAGCAGAAGGACAAAGTCTGGAGATGGCCCTGGCTGCGATTAATTTCCTCGTTCCACAGCTGTCTCTCACCAGAAATGACAATTTCATTATTTCTGGGGCCAGCTGTTAAATATTTTGGCATTGGTACAAGTGCCCTGATGAAATATCTCTGCACCATCACAGCCACAACACACTTTTCTCACCAGCATGGATTGCAGTGCACAACAGCATTGTTTACACTCCACAAAACCTTCTCCAGGTTTTCCCCATTTCCTACAGCATTTTTAACCCGGGGAACAGTTTCTGTTTCCATGCGTCTACAGGTGACAGTGTTGGTGGCCTGTCTTGCCTGCAGAGCTGTGGGAGGATGGCAAAACAGGTGGACAAGTCCTTGTCTTGACTGTGTCTGTGTCGAGGCTCCCAGCTCTCAGTCCCTCCACACCTTTTGGGTGGCCACAGGATGGGGAGAGGGGAGCCCTGAGGGCACAGCCCCAGCCCTGCATTCTGCCAAACCTAGCAGGGCCTCACCAAGCCCTCCAACCCTTGTCCCTGCCCAGACCCCCCAGCAACCCCACCCTGTCCATCCCTGGCAGCGCTGTCCAAGCTCTCCTGGAGCTCTGGCAGCCTCGGGGCCGTGCCCATTCCCTGGGGAGCCTGGGCAGTGCCAGCACCCTCTGGGGGAAGAACCTTTCCCTGAGCTCCAGCCTGAGCCTGCCCTGGCCCAGCTCCAGCCCTTCTCTGGGTGCTGTTCCTGTCCCAGGGAGCAGAGATTGGAGCTGCCCCTTGGGAGGAGCTGCAGCCCTGGCGAGGTCTGATCTGAGTCTCCTGCTCCTGCTGCCCTCAGCAGCTCCTCACTGGCTTCCCCTCAATATCCTTCCCCATCCCCGTGTCCCTCCTCTGAACACTTTCTATCAGCTTTAGTTCTTACACAGTGGTGCCTAAAGCTGTCCCCAGCACACTTGTGTTTCTGCCTGGACAATCCACAGCCCTGATCCACCTCTGCCTTTCCCCATTTCCCAGCCTTTACCTTCTGTCCCTTTGCTTGGACTCCCCCTTTCTGAGCATTCCCAGTTGGTGACCCACGCATCTTCCAGGTTCCCGCTGGGATTTCCCCAGGCATCCCAGCACCAGGAGCCCTTGCTGGCTGTGGAAGGTGCGCTGCCGCTGGGATTGTCTGGGACCACCAGGAGGCATCAGTCCCCTATCAGTCCCTTATCAGTCCTCTATTAGCCCTCCACCAGCCCTCCTCCCAGGGCAGGCAGGTGTGGGAAAGCCTCACCCCGCTGCCCAGCTGCGGGAGTCTTGTCCCCTGTGGGCAACGCCTTCCAGGCTACCCCCAGTCCCAGCGGGGCAGAGCATCAGCAGAGCATCACAGCCGCTTGCTGAAAGCCTGCGGGGCGACCCGGCCGCTGCCCTCGGCGCTCCCGCTGCCGTCAGAGGGCAGCACCTGGATGTGCTGCAAGAGCGGAGCTCCCAGGGAAGCTGCATCGGGCTCGCTGGAAAACATTCCGCAAACCTACAGAGAAGCCTTTTTCTTCGAGTCCAAGAGTCAGGCTGATGACGGGTCAAAACTCAACCTTCCCACAGCTTTCCTTCACAATCGGGCCGTTTGCTTCTTTGTAGAAGCAGTTTCACGGGAGGATCTCTCATTGCCAGGGAGTTCTGCTGCTTCTGCACAGGACCGAGGTGAAGCACGTCTTGTTTTTTGTTTTCTCAGCTGCTGTAACCAAAGCGTTTCAAGAGTTTGTGGGGACTGGAGGGGAATTATGATTCCCAGTCTCCAGTTGGGTTTCCAGCACACCCACAGCTGTAATTCCCCAGTTCATCACCAGTATCACGCCTGAACAATGAATTCAGAGGATGATTAAGGAGCCTGGAATTGGTTTCCTCTCTCAATGAGCCTCGTGTTTCCTCTCTGAGGAGGGCAGAGCTGCTTAAGGTGTATGTTTGCTTTTGTTTTCCTTGTTTCTCTCCTTCTCCCTCCCCAGCAGTGAGAGCAGGAGGAGCCCATCTGCAGGGACACAGCCCAGCTCAGCTGAGGTGTAGGGGAGCTTCCCCAGCTCTGAGCACAAACAAGCTGCTTTCTGAGTTTGGGGGTTTGCAGAAGACCCCACACATCACGGGAGTGTCCACCCGAGTGCTCCCAGTGCTGCCAGGGGCTGGCACATTCACTCTGGAAGAAAAACACGTTCTAGGAGTGAGTCTGGTTGTGTTTGCAGGGGGAATTTCCTGGGAACCATTCAGGAACTTCCTGGTTTAGACACAATTGGCTGTGACTGTGCAGCTGTGGGGGAAAGCAGTAGAACTATTTTGTTGTTAACACTCGCGTGGCCACATCAGCTCAGGATCCATCCCATGTCCTTCCCAAGACTGAGACCACATGTGAATGTGGGGCATTGAGAAATTAAAGGATAAATTTCAAGGAGTTCCTTTTCTGCCATAAAATTCATAGACTGAGCACAAACAAAAGAGGGTGAATATCCCCAAAGAGAACAGAATGAACCTTTTCACTTGGTTTCATTGGCAGTGCCCCTTTTTTTCACAGTAACTGGTTGTCTCCGTTGATTTTGGAATGGGCAGTCAGAACTGAAACAAAGCTGTTGGGCTTTTCAGAGTGGGAAGTGAAATGTTAGATTCTCTGCTGACTTGTGCTGGCTCCACAGTCAAATGTGATATTCCCCTTGGCTTTTCAAAATGTTAATGAAGTCCAGAGACGACCTCGACTCGTTTTATATTTCATGGAACATTAATGGCAAATTCAGCCCCCTGGCCCCAGCCAGCAGATGCCAAAATGCAGCCTTGGCTCTCTTTCAGCCCCTTTTGCAGCCCCGGGGCAGAGGCTCAGCTGGCACAGCCTGGGAGGCTGCAGCCCTTTCCCTGGGCTGGGGACCTGCTCTGCTGAGTGTATCCTGAGCCTGTGGCCCAAGGTGAGTTTTAGCCTCATTATAGCCCTGAGTCCAGCCCTGGACCTCAGCCAGTGCCTGGATGTCATCCAGAAACTCTTCTGGAGCCACTCCTGATTCCAGTAACTCCTTTCCCTGCTGGACACTGTCATAGTCCTTAGGCCCATCTGTGCCATGCATTGGTGGATTTGATGTTGTTGCACCTCTGAACCTGTGGGAAGATGTTGCTGGTACAATTCCTCCTGTGCTGCTGGACACTCTCTTTTGCCTTTTCACTTTGGGACAAGGCCATGTCCTTCCTGCAAGGTGAGAGAGCATTGATATATTTTGATTCTAATGACAACCCCTGGTTTAAGTCCTTTCCTTCTGATCCCACTAATTTAAGCTACTCTCTGTTCTGCAGCTTCTATTTTCTCCTGAAGCTCTCCTCTGGGGCTTCTAACCACAGGTGTCATCAGAGCTTCAGAAATAGAGAATTAATCAAATACCAGGGGAGTGACTCATATGAGAAAGTGCTGCTTTTACACATTCCCCACCTGGAGTACAAACAGGATCTCCTTGAGATTTCACAGGGGGAGGTGTTGGTGTTGAATGACAAGATCAGGAGCATTTACTACATTAAACTTCAGGCAGAAAGACTCATCCAAGTGTCTGGAAACCAAAGGCAAGGGCCAGATTTGGGTGCACAAGGTGATGGAGGGGCAAATGGCACCCACCACTGCTCCATGGACTGGAGATTTCGGTCAGGAAAACACCAAGTATTTCTCACCTGGACAGACCCAGATGGGCACTTTGGCAGTAAAGACCCTGAGCTTGGGAATGGAGAGGCAGGGGAGCCCTGGGATCCAGGGGAGGACCAGGGAGGGAAAGGCAGAGAGTGATCCAGGGGAGGAAGAGGAATGGCAAGGCAGGGAATGTTCCAGGGGATCCAGGGGAGAGCCAGGGACAGCAAGTACAGACATAGGCAGTTGTGACAGAGCTTTGCCAGCCAGGAGCACCGTGGCCACACTTCTGACCCCCTAGAGCTGTGCTTTGAGGGGGAATTGAGGCAACACTGAGATTTGGGTTCCCAGAAGTGTTTGGGAATTGAAGCTCTGATTCAGAGGCTTGTAAAATGCCTGAGGCTGTAAAATCCTGCAGGGTCACTGGGCTATGTCCTAGGCCCCTCCACAGCGCGTGTGGGGAGCTGAATCTGCCCCAAAGAGCAAGTGCAGCTTTGGTTTACTCAGCTTGAGCATCAAATGAAAAAGATTTATGAGCACTACATAAGAAAACAGCTGCCAAAGAACCCTGCAGTGCCTGCAGGGTTTTTCCTCTTCTTTTTCTTGGTCTGTGACTCCTGAGCAGTGTCCTCACAGAACCAGTTCAGCTGGAAAGGTTTCACCTTTCTCTGCAGACCACAGGGACTTCAGGGATTTGGGATTTCATTCCTTCCCCTGCAGTTCACCTCTTGCCCCACATTCCCAGATCACAGCTAAGGGTGAGCTAAAAACGTCCAGGGTTTCCAGGCTGGAAACCTGCACTTCCTCACAACTCCCTGGGCAATGTTGGGATGCTGGGGGCAAGAGCATCACAGGGAAAACAAATACAGCAGGAGCAGGGGTTTCACAACACAGGATGGGCTGAGCATAACTCGTGGAGCAAGAAAACCAAAAGCAAAAGTGTTTCATTGAACAAACCCAAAGCTTTCCCAGTGATGAGCATCTGTGTGTGGCAGGAGGGGCATGGGAGCTGCAGCAGGAACCTGAGGCAGCTACAAAACACAGAATGTGCAGCAAAAGTGACCACACTGAAGTCAAAATTCAGTGATCAATTCAGCCTTTCCGAAATCCCTAATTCCTGCCATGACAACAATGGGGTACCCCAAGAAGCTCAGTTGACTTCAGAGGAAGTTCCACCTAATCCATAGGTGGCTGTGAGAGGCATCCAGGTGAAGATCCTGCCCGAGGCTGTGCAGGGCACAGTGGGAGCAGGGAAAAGCAGTCCCAGATCTCTTCTGGGAGGCTGGGCCCCTCCCCTGAGCACAGGGGAGTGAAACAATGAGAAATCCTAGACGTTTGTGGCCACACAGAGCAGCTCACAGGAGCCTCATTAGGGAAGTGGGAGGTGCGTGAAAAGGGGATGGAAGAAGCCAGGAGAGGGATGCAGGAGCCATGGGGCAGTGAGGGAGCAGGCTCTGCATGATCCAGCTGTTGGGAGGCAGGAGTCAGGTGCCTGGCAGCCCCATTTCCTGGCATTACATCCTGGAAAGCCCTGTGGGAGTTTCCTGTTGCTCAGCTCTTCAGGCTGAAGCAGCACCTGCCTCCCTTCCCCACATTGTGCTGGGCAGCGGAGGGAGGATGTCACTGGACAAGAATTCCTTAGCAAGAAAATGCCATGAGGCTTCCAGCCCTTCTCCAGACTGCTGGGCAGTGGCAAAGGCAAAATAATGAGCAGGAAAGAATTTGCCAGGTGTATCCTGCAGGCCAAGAAGTGCCAGAGCTGAGCATGGGTGGTCTCATGGAATGTGAAGCCCCTCTGGAGGGATCTCAGCAGGACCAGGACTCGGATGTCAGCTGAGAGGTGACTGCTCTTGAGGCTTGGCCAGGGAAAGGTCTGTGCAAGGTTGTGGTGCTGGAATTCCTGAGGCTGGGCTGGAGCCCTGCAGAGGTCCTTCCCAAGGCTGGTCTTTTGGAGTGCTCTGAGTCCCTGGAGCAGAGCATCTGCCCAGGGCTGTGGGCCGTGCTGTGACAGTGACCCATTGTCCACATGTGGAGGATTCACTCCAGATTTCAGCACTGGGTTATTACTAAACCCCGTTGCAGACCACCCACACATCCCATTTCATTTTCATTTCGTAACCAGGTCACTTCCACACCCATCCTCCTCTGAACTCCAAAGCTCCCACTCCTGGGATCCCACAGCATCTTCAGCAGCTCCTGCTGCTAGGGTTTGGCTGTAACCACTCCTGTCCCCTTCACCTTTCTTTTTTTAGTCCTTTATCCTCCCCTCTCCCTTCCTGCAGCCAAGGGAGCAGCTGCCGTGGAAGCTGGAGAAGGCAGCAGCTTTCCATCAGCTCTGACAGGAGCAGTGGGGCCCTGCTCCAGTTCCACCAAGAGATCCTTCCCCGTGGCCATGGCCAGAGGGATCCCCATCCAGGCACCATGGAATGCACCCAACAGCTGCAGACAGGTCACTGGGAGGACACCCGGGGCTGTGGGAGAGCCCATACAATCAGTGACAAGCAGGATTAGTGTCAGGTGACATTTCAGCTGCTGGTTTTAGGGACCCACAAAAACAGCTTTGTTCACTGCACTGGGTGCCAGCCCTGCCCCTCCCTGCAGCACTGGGCTCCCTGTCCCATCAATCCCAGCACAGGGAACAGCCTCTTTCCAGGCAGGAGATGGAATGAGCCCAGGCAGGAGATGGAGATGGAACAGTGTGTCCATTCAGCTGCAGCTCAGCCTCCCTTGTAGGGCCACATGTCCTGGCCCTGCCTGGGCACACCTGGCTGCTCTGGGACACTGCTTCCATCTCCCTGGAAAGCCTTGGGTAGGTGTGATGGCTCTGGATGTCACTGGGAGGGAATTCCTCATGTGATTCGTTACATTTGGGTTTGCAGGAGAATGTGGCCATCTTGCAAGGCTGTGACAGGACAGGAAGGGTGGGAAGTGTCCCCATGGGATGCTGAGGAGCGAGACAGGAGAGGGAAGAAACTGCAGAACACATCCATGAAAATCGTGGCACTGAATATCCCACTTCCCTCCTGTTTGGGCACCAGCTGGGAGTCCATGGCAGTGAGGGATGTGAATATGATGAGCCACACTGTGATGGCCCCTTGCTGGCACCAGGGTCAGTCACAAGGCACTGCAAGAGGGTTCCCAGCAAACCTAGCACAAGAAGGAGCCCAGATCCCAGTGCTCTGGGTGTGTCCCCACCTGGAGAATCACCTGAAGAATCACCTGCCTTGGCCTACTGGCAGTGCTTTATCTAAAGCAGCCCAAGGTGCCATTGATCTTCTTGGTGGCAGTGACATGGTGGCAGTGACATGGTGCCAGCTCCTGCTCAAGTTTGTGTCCTCCAGGAACTCTAGTCCTATTCTGCAAATCCTGTTCAACTGGGAAAGAGGAATAACAGGGAAAGAGAGATTGGCCAAGTGCACAGATCCTTCTCTGAGAGTAAATGAGCTTTTGGTGCCTCTTCAGAGAGTGGTGTCAGGGAAGAACTGCGTGACTTTGTCCAGTGCTGCTGCAAGGGCAGCTTTGGAATCATGGAATCAGAGACTGGGTTGGGTGGGAACAGACCTCAAAGCTCATGCCATCCCACCCCTGCCATAGGCAGGGACACCTTCCACTATCCCAGGCTGATCCAAGCCCCAGCCAACCTGGCCTGGGACAATTCCAGGGGTCCAGGGGCAGCCACAGCTTCTCTGGGCACCCTGTGCCAGGGCCTCCCCACTCTCAAAGTGAACAATTCCTTCCCAATATACCATCTCTCCCTGCTCCCTTATCCTGTCACTCCATGCTGCTTTCCAAAGTCCCTCTCTGGCCGTCCTGGAGCCCTACCAGGATTTAGAAGGGACTTTAGGCTTTCCCCAAGCCCTCTCTTCTCCAGGCTGAACAATCCCAACTCCCTCAGTCTTTCCTCCTGGAAGAGGGGCTCCATCCCTCATCATCATCTTCTTTTCCTAATAGCTCCGTGTTCTTCCTGTGTTGGGGACCCCAGAGCTGGACACGGCACTCCAGGAACTGCAAGGGACAAGAAGAGCTTTGAGCAATCCCAGAGGAGGGGCAGAAGCACAAAAAGAGCAAATGGACTTGGACCAACTTTTCCTATTTAGACTCATTTGTTACAGAAGTATCGGAAATGCTGGAAGCTGGAAAGCTTCAACAAGCAAAAGCTGCTGCCAAGGCTTATGTTTTCCTGCAATGTTTGACCTTTGGCTTCAGAAGTCACAGAATTACATAAGATCCCTCATTTTTGCTAAATAAAAACATTGTCATAATGGAGAAATAACCTTTCACAGAAAAATAAAACATAAGCAAGGAGCTGAAAACACGGAAATGGGAAGGCAAAGAAAACCCCAGGGTCTATTCCCTGAAGAGACAACACCCTGTTCAAGCCAAATCTGGGATCTGGGTGAATGTGTCATGGGTTTCCATCACGTCGTGGTTGGCACAGTGGATACCAGCAGCCCTGGGAGCTCCACACTTTAATCTGGAAGTTCAGTCTGTGCAACAAACACATTTTTGTTCCGTTTCTTCTCTTTTTTGTATCTTCAAATGTGTCCGAGACCAGGGCTTGGAGCAGCCTGGTCTAGGGGAAGATGTCCCTGCCCATGGCACTGGATGAACTTTAAGGTCCTTTCCAACCCAAATCAGTCTGTGACTCTATGATTTTATAATCACTGCATTAAATGAAACCCTAGAATGCCTGGGGAGGGAATATTCTATATCCTCCCTTCTTATGAGAAATGAGAGCGAGCCAAATAAATTATACCTGCAGCTAAAAAAATTATTTCAACTAATTGTAGAATATCATCTCTTTTTTTCCCCTCTCAAAAAAATCAGGTCACCAGCAAATGACAGCTCCAGTTTTTCTCTTTGTAGTCACATCCCCAGCAGCCCTGGGGGGGATGAAAAGTAGCAGGACTCACCTAACCCAGCCCAGCTACTGGGGCTTCCCAACATTTGCATCTTGTGGTTGGGTTGTGGCTCGGGAAAGTGAGAGCCAGGCAGGCTGGATTTACCTCCTTCAAATCTGACAGAAAACCAACACCAAAAATGGGATTTCACTGCTCTCAAGTGCTCCTGCCCAGGCTGGATCATTCCCTGCTGGGCTCCCCACTGAGAGCCCCCTTGGAGAGCTGGGCCAGGGCTTGAGGGAGGCACACAAGGGACCCTCGGGCACGGGCAGAAGCTCTGCTGGTGGCTTTGGCCTGACAGAGGTTGGCCAAGGCCCACTGCTAATTAACCATCACTGGGGCTGATGAGCCCTCTGGCAGCTGCAGGAGCTCTAAAAAGCTCCAAAAACAATCCATTTTGCCAACTCAAGATATTTCTGCAGCTCCAGCACTGGCCTGGGCCCCACATTCAGTGGAGAGTCCCCCTCCACCTCCCTTCCCTGGCACGTGGTGGGCACAAGCATTTTGGGCCCCAAAGCCAACGTGAAGCTCCACATCTTTCCCTTGTCTGTGTGCAACACCCAGCTGGAAAGAAAAACAAGGATTTCTCCTTTGCTATTTTCCTTTTATTTAGACAATTGCAGATCAGGGTGAGGAATTACAGTTGGAGTTAATCTTGGTTAGGATAACAACGAGTTTAGGACTGAGCTTTAATTAGAAATGGGTTACTTTTGAGGTTAAAATATACAATTAGGTTTTTCTTTGTGTCTGTAGGTTTAGATAAGTTTTAGGGTTATATCTATGGGGATGATTAAACTCGAGGACTTAGATTTTAAATTTCAAGAGATAATTGCCTTTGGGCTAGAATAAAATTTGAAATAATTTGAGGGATTAGGCTGGTATTAAGGTTAGATATGATTAACCACTGCATTGTAGTAGATTACTGTTAAATAGCATCTTGGGCTGATTTAGAAGTTCAGTTTGAATATAATTATAATTAGGGATATTATTTGGCATAGACACTGTGATTCCTGATCAGGGGAGAGATGAGAATTTGCATCAGGGTCTCTCTGCAGCTGCATTTCCAGTTGATGCCCCTGATTTGGGACTCCCCATGAGGGGAAGAAGCTGAAATTTCTGTGACCCAGGAAACTCCAAATCCCNTGTCAGCTGAGAGGTGACTGCTCTTGAGGCTTGGCCAGGGAAAGGTCTGTGCAAGGTTGTGGTGCTGGAATTCCTGAGGCTGGGCTGGAGCCCTGCAGAGGTCCTTCCCAAGGCTGGTCTTTTGGAGTGCTCTGAGTCCCTGGAGCAGAGCATCTGCCCAGGGCTGTGGGCCGTGCTGTGACAGTGACCCATTGTCCACATGTGGAGGATTCACTCCAGATTTCAGCACTGGGTTATTACTAAACCCCGTTGCAGACCACCCACACATCCCATTTCATTTTCATTTCGTAACCAGGTCACTTCCACACCCATCCTCCTCTGAACTCCAAAGCTCCCACTCCTGGGATCCCACAGCATCTTCAGCAGCTCCTGCTGCTAGGGTTTGGCTGTAACCACTCCTGTCCCCTTCACCTTTCTTTTTTTAGTCCTTTATCCTCCCCTCTCCCTTCCTGCAGCCAAGGGAGCAGCTGCCGTGGAAGCTGGAGAAGGCAGCAGCTTTCCATCAGCTCTGACAGGAGCAGTGGGGCCCTGCTCCAGTTCCACCAAGAGATCCTTCCCCGTGGCCATGGCCAGAGGGATCCCCATCCAGGCACCATGGAATGCACCCAACAGCTGCAGACAGGTCACTGGGAGGACACCCGGGGCTGTGGGAGAGCCCATACAATCAGTGACAAGCAGGATTAGTGTCAGGTGACATTTCAGCTGCTGGTTTTAGGGACCCACAAAAACAGCTTTGTTCACTGCACTGGGTGCCAGCCCTGCCCCTCCCTGCAGCACTGGGCTCCCTGTCCCATCAATCCCAGCACAGGGAACAGCCTCTTTCCAGGCAGGAGATGGAATGAGCCCAGGCAGGAGATGGAGATGGAACAGTGTGTCCATTCAGCTGCAGCTCAGCCTCCCTTGTAGGGCCACATGTCCTGGCCCTGCCTGGGCACACCTGGCTGCTCTGGGACACTGCTTCCATCTCCCTGGAAAGCCTTGGGTAGGTGTGATGGCTCTGGATGTCACTGGGAGGGAATTCCTCATGTGATTCGTTACATTTGGGTTTGCAGGAGAATGTGGCCATCTTGCAAGGCTGTGACAGGACAGGAAGGGTGGGAAGTGTCCCCATGGGATGCTGAGGAGCGAGACAGGAGAGGGAAGAAACTGCAGAACACATCCATGAAAATCGTGGCACTGAATATCCCACTTCCCTCCTGTTTGGGCACCAGCTGGGAGTCCATGGCAGTGAGGGATGTGAATATGATGAGCCACACTGTGATGGCCCCTTGCTGGCACCAGGGTCAGTCACAAGGCACTGCAAGAGGGTTCCCAGCAAACCTAGCACAAGAAGGAGCCCAGATCCCAGTGCTCTGGGTGTGTCCCCACCTGGAGAATCACCTGAAGAATCACCTGCCTTGGCCTACTGGCAGTGCTTTATCTAAAGCAGCCCAAGGTGCCATTGATCTTCTTGGTGGCAGTGACATGGTGGCAGTGACATGGTGCCAGCTCCTGCTCAAGTTTGTGTCCTCCAGGAACTCTAGTCCTATTCTGCAAATCCTGTTCAACTGGGAAAGAGGAATAACAGGGAAAGAGAGATTGGCCAAGTGCACAGATCCTTCTCTGAGAGTAAATGAGCTTTTGGTGCCTCTTCAGAGAGTGGTGTCAGGGAAGAACTGCGTGACTTTGTCCAGTGCTGCTGCAAGGGCAGCTTTGGAATCATGGAATCAGAGACTGGGTTGGGTGGGAACAGACCTCAAAGCTCATGCCATCCCACCCCTGCCATAGGCAGGGACACCTTCCACTATCCCAGGCTGATCCAAGCCCCAGCCAACCTGGCCTGGGACAATTCCAGGGGTCCAGGGGCAGCCACAGCTTCTCTGGGCACCCTGTGCCAGGGCCTCCCCACTCTCAAAGTGAACAATTCCTTCCCAATATACCATCTCTCCCTGCTCCCTTATCCTGTCACTCCATGCTGCTTTCCAAAGTCCCTCTCTGGCCGTCCTGGAGCCCTACCAGGATTTAGAAGGGACTTTAGGCTTTCCCCAAGCCCTCTCTTCTCCAGGCTGAACAATCCCAACTCCCTCAGTCTTTCCTCCTGGAAGAGGGGCTCCATCCCTCATCATCATCTTCTTTTCCTAATAGCTCCGTGTTCTTCCTGTGTTGGGGACCCCAGAGCTGGACACGGCACTCCAGGAACTGCAAGGGACAAGAAGAGCTTTGAGCAATCCCAGAGGAGGGGCAGAAGCACAAAAAGAGCAAATGGACTTGGACCAACTTTTCCTATTTAGACTCATTTGTTACAGAAGTATCGGAAATGCTGGAAGCTGGAAAGCTTCAACAAGCAAAAGCTGCTGCCAAGGCTTATGTTTTCCTGCAATGTTTGACCTTTGGCTTCAGAAGTCACAGAATTACATAAGATCCCTCATTTTTGCTAAATAAAAACATTGTCATAATGGAGAAATAACCTTTCACAGAAAAATAAAACATAAGCAAGGAGCTGAAAACACGGAAATGGGAAGGCAAAGAAAACCCCAGGGTCTATTCCCTGAAGAGACAACACCCTGTTCAAGCCAAATCTGGGATCTGGGTGAATGTGTCATGGGTTTCCATCACGTCGTGGTTGGCACAGTGGATACCAGCAGCCCTGGGAGCTCCACACTTTAATCTGGAAGTTCAGTCTGTGCAACAAACACATTTTTGTTCCGTTTCTTCTCTTTTTTGTATCTTCAAATGTGTCCGAGACCAGGGCTTGGAGCAGCCTGGTCTAGGGGAAGATGTCCCTGCCCATGGCACTGGATGAACTTTAAGGTCCTTTCCAACCCAAATCAGTCTGTGACTCTATGATTTTATAATCACTGCATTAAATGAAACCCTAGAATGCCTGGGGAGGGAATATTCTATATCCTCCCTTCTTATGAGAAATGAGAGCGAGCCAAATAAATTATACCTGCAGCTAAAAAAATTATTTCAACTAATTGTAGAATATCATCTCTTTTTTTCCCCTCTCAAAAAAATCAGGTCACCAGCAAATGACAGCTCCAGTTTTTCTCTTTGTAGTCACATCCCCAGCAGCCCTGGGGGGGATGAAAAGTAGCAGGACTCACCTAACCCAGCCCAGCTACTGGGGCTTCCCAACATTTGCATCTTGTGGTTGGGTTGTGGCTCGGGAAAGTGAGAGCCAGGCAGGCTGGATTTACCTCCTTCAAATCTGACAGAAAACCAACACCAAAAATGGGATTTCACTGCTCTCAAGTGCTCCTGCCCAGGCTGGATCATTCCCTGCTGGGCTCCCCACTGAGAGCCCCCTTGGAGAGCTGGGCCAGGGCTTGAGGGAGGCACACAAGGGACCCTCGGGCACGGGCAGAAGCTCTGCTGGTGGCTTTGGCCTGACAGAGGTTGGCCAAGGCCCACTGCTAATTAACCATCACTGGGGCTGATGAGCCCTCTGGCAGCTGCAGGAGCTCTAAAAAGCTCCAAAAACAATCCATTTTGCCAACTCAAGATATTTCTGCAGCTCCAGCACTGGCCTGGGCCCCACATTCAGTGGAGAGTCCCCCTCCACCTCCCTTCCCTGGCACGTGGTGGGCACAAGCATTTTGGGCCCCAAAGCCAACGTGAAGCTCCACATCTTTCCCTTGTCTGTGTGCAACACCCAGCTGGAAAGAAAAACAAGGATTTCTCCTTTGCTATTTTCCTTTTATTTAGACAATTGCAGATCAGGGTGAGGAATTACAGTTGGAGTTAATCTTGGTTAGGATAACAACGAGTTTAGGACTGAGCTTTAATTAGAAATGGGTTACTTTTGAGGTTAAAATATACAATTAGGTTTTTCTTTGTGTCTGTAGGTTTAGATAAGTTTTAGGGTTATATCTATGGGGATGATTAAACTCGAGGACTTAGATTTTAAATTTCAAGAGATAATTGCCTTTGGGCTAGAATAAAATTTGAAATAATTTGAGGGATTAGGCTGGTATTAAGGTTAGATATGATTAACCACTGCATTGTAGTAGATTACTGTTAAATAGCATCTTGGGCTGATTTAGAAGTTCAGTTTGAATATAATTATAATTAGGGATATTATTTGGCATAGACACTGTGATTCCTGATCAGGGGAGAGATGAGAATTTGCATCAGGGTCTCTCTGCAGCTGCATTTCCAGTTGATGCCCCTGATTTGGGACTCCCCATGAGGGGAAGAAGCTGAAATTTCTGTGACCCAGGAAACTCCAAATCCCTGATGGCACCAAGAGCAGCTTGGAGCTGTGCTGGCTGTGAGATTGCTTTGTTTGCAGTCCCTATTTCTGTTTTATGAGCACAGGAAGGATAAACAGAGCATGGTTTTGTTTCTAGCACGTTGACACTTTCCCAGGTTTCCAGCCATTCAAAGCAAGGCAGGGGAAAGATTTGATCATTTAAATCTATTTTCCATTCTCTGCCTAAGCCTCTATGAATAAAACCAAAGATTGTTATTTAGAAATAACTCTCTTCCATATATAAATCCAACTTCTCTGTAAAAAAAAAACAAACCCTCTTGATGTTTAGTCAGTGCTGTTTTATTCAGTTGCAGTAAAAGCAGGGAAGAGAAGCCTCAGTCGGCTGTTTATTACCAGCCATGTTATTTTTTGTACTTTACAGGATGCATTTTCTGTCAGAATTTGTAAAATATTAATCAAACAAACAGAAAACAGTACAGAAACTACAACTTGAAATGAAGGTGATTTCACAGCAACACTAAATCCATAATGGCACATTCCCCATCTTTTTTCTGTCAGCTATGCCACCTAAATGCTTCATTTACAGGAGGTTTGCTTTTGTTTTGGTATTTCTTGACACTTTATTGTCTCAGTTTCATTGAAATGAGAACAAAGCAGAGAAACTCTCTGTGAATAACAATGTTAAGAAGCAATTAGCCAGTAGAAATCAAAATACACGATGCTGCCATTAGAGTGACAACGCACGTGCACGGGAGGGAAGAGCTGCACTTCAGTGAGGGCTGCTCAAACCCTGCATTCCCTGTCCTGCCTGGCAGATTTGGGATCCTTGGAGCACAAGGGATGTGGGAATTTGGCTCTGCTGCCATCTTCCCCCTTATCCCCCTCCCAGACTGCTCACCCCAGGATGTGGCCAAGGGAAAGCTGCCCATGGTGGGGTGGTTTCCACCAAGAATCAGAGGCAGAGCTCACCTGGCAAAGGTCCCCGTGCCCCCAGGGCACACCTGGGGCAGTGGGACCGAGGGACAGCCCTTGGGGGACTCCAGTCAGGAAAGCTGGATCCTCCTCTCCTCTCACTTGAGCTCAGCATGAGCCTTGGGAGCTGCAACCTCATGCCAGAAGAGTTTTGCAACCCTTATTCCCATGAACGAGATTCCAATGTTTCCCGCTCATGTTTTGGCCATTAATTAAATATTTTATACATTTTGATTTTTTCCATAGGAATGTGAGGTTGTCATAGCAAATCCCATCCAGCATTCTGACTTGGGGGGAGGATTTCCAGGGCTTTGCTGAGTGCTGAAGGCAGTTCTGCATTATATTGAATTTTGGGAATATTTGTTATGTTTCTGCTTTGGCAAGAGTTTCCTGTCTTTAGCATATAAAGGAACACTTCTTCATTAAGGTTTTCAAGATCTCCATGAATTCTCCCTCTGATATTTGCTAAAAGAGCCTCAACAACTGCTGCATTTTACATTTTTCAGAAAGAAATAGATTGGGATTGACGTCACAGACCATATTTGGGGTGCATTAAAAGCTGGAGCTGGACTGACAGATGCTTTTTATGGATTAAGAATATTTGTGGTCTAAGGATGTATTTACATGGTCTTGAGGAAATTTTGGCAGATTGTTGTACCAAAACAATGGCTGCATTTTTTCTCTCTAATTCAGAACAATTTTACCCAGCTGGAACTGCTGCCCTGGCTCCTCTTCACTTGTGGGTTTTGATCTTGCACAGAATAGCTGCACTTCATCAAATCCTCCACTTTGTATTTCAGGATCAGCTCTTTAGTCCAAAAGCATCCAATTTACCTTACTTTAGGTACTCAAGTGTAGAACTTGGGTCCTCCTATGGGAATAGGATCCTCAAACTGGGATTTTCAGGACTCCTAGTATGAAAAATCCACGAGGAACCCAATTTCCTGGTGGGCCTTGCCCCAGTCTTTGCCTTGGCATCTCCTGATGGTTCACAGGACTGGGATGGAGGAGGCAGGAGGGTGGGGAGATGCTCAGAAATCACCCCCAGGGTTTGTTCTTTGTCTTGATCAGCAGGGCAGATCTCCAGTGAATTGCATCAAAGCCATTTTGACATTAGAAAATGTCCAATACCAGTAAAATTCAAACATAGCTGCACTTTTCTTTATCACCTTTGACTAGTGGCACTGAGGATTTACCCCAAACAGCTGCTGGGGTGACCAAAACCACCAAGGTGGTCACAGCCTCCATTGTCCATCCCCAGGCCACTGCCCCTGGCACCACAGCTGGGCTGCTCTTTATTTCCTTCTCAGCTCCTGTTTTTACAGATTCTGAACTGTTAAAACATTTATTTGTTTATTTACTTATTTATTTATTTATGTTTAAATACATATTTATATAGAAATTAAGACCTTAAATTATAGGTAGATAAATATATAAATTTATTTATTTATTCATAAAGGAAGATAAGACAGCAGCTGAGCAGTGACATGGATGGCCAGGAAGTGAGATGGAATGAGATGGGATGGGANGCTGAGACTTTGAGACTCCATAAAACCACTGGAGTCACTTGACGTAATCTGTTGGAACAAGAGACATTCCAGAAATAGTTTTCCAAAAGAAAAATACTGAGTTAATGCAACTTTTTCTTAACTCAGTGATGTAGCTGGGGGAGAATTTTCAGAGCAGCCCCAGGGGGAGCATCATTAACATCAGGCTGGTTTGTTGCCACACAAAGTTTTTCCTGGTTCTATTTATGTTCTTTACTCCAAGTGGAATCCATTCCTGAGGGGGAGGGAAAGCAAGATCATGTTTATTTTATGCAAAAAGAAATCTTTTTTTACTTTACAAAAACAGCCCACTGGAACAAGATGGGATCATTTCTGACATTTTTTCTTAGTAGTGTTTAACATTTGATCCAGTGCCTTGCCTGGTCAGAGATGTGCAGGACCGAGGGGGAGGGACACAGTGAGGTGGATTTTACCCTGTGGCTCTGATCCTGGTGTCAATTCCTGTCACAGAGTTCAGACCCAGAGGGAAAAGCCATCATTTTTCAGGGATGAGCCACCTCCCCAGGAGCATTAGGGAATCCCCAAGCCTGTTTTCTTTCTCCAAGCCCTTCTGGTTTTTGAGAACTCACTTCCACATCACTACCCTATAGCTCTTTGGGAAGGAAACCTGCTTTTTAACGGCCACCTGAAGATTTTTACACAAATTTGAGGGCTTCTCTGCCCTTCTGGTCCAACAGGGACTTATACAGAGTTCAGTGTGGGTGAAAATAATAACCTGGAGATAGGGGAATGGGCTCTTTGGCTCTGTTCCCACCAGCCAGGGCTTCTCATCCCAGGAGAGCTGTGCCCAAACTGTGTGTCCTCTATACTCCCCATCTCTCCTCTAACAGATTTTCTTGTCACTGCTCTCAGAGGGCTCCTGAAAATTTTTAGAGGACACTTTTCTCCAGGCTTCTCTGAAGGGAAAGCAGGCCACTCCTGAAATAGAGGTGACCTGGGTGGGAAATTAGTGTGGGGCTCCTTGTGTTCCCAGAGTAGAAGGCAGGGGCTGCCTGGCAGTTGCCCAGCACTGATGCCCAGGGAGCTCTGCCAGGATCAGAAATGCACCAGCCAGTTGTGAGGACTCATGGATGGAAACACTAAGAGCAGGAAAATCCAGAGGGATCCTTTACTGCAATAACCTTGTAGTGTCCTTGTAGACCTGCCACAGGTTTTGCTGCTCATTCCTCATGTGGGCACCTGGATCAGGAAGGCAAGAGAAAGCAGAAAACCCAAAGGTGTCACCTCTCTAGCACAGAGAATTCCAGAGACCAGTAATCCCAGAATCCCAGACTGGTTTGGGTGGGAAGGGACCTTAAAGATCACACAGTGCCAAACCCTGCCATGGGCAGGGATACCTTCCACTGTCCCAGGGTGCTCCAAGCCCTGTCCAGCCTGGCCTTGGACATTTCCAGGGATCCAGGGGCAGCCACAGCTTCTCTGGGCACCCTGTGCCAGGGCCTGCCCACCCTCCCAGGGAACAATTCCTTCCCAATATCCCATCTAATCCTACATTCTGCATCTGTCAAGTGCAGCCCCATCCTGAAATCCTCAGCAGCATGGAAGTGTTTCCTGTCAATTCTGGAGGACCAAGAGCAGCATGGATGCTGGCAGGGATTCTGCCAGGGTGGGAGAAGCCTGGTAGTGAAGTGGGAGGGAGGAAGGGGTAACAGTCCCAACCCTCCAGGGTCAGGACAGGCTGAATAAAGTGAATATTTTTTTATCTCAACTTCCGAGGCTGGATGTCCCTGATTTACTTTGGCCAGAAACAGGGTGAACCAAGAAAGAATCACTCTGACCTTGGTTTCTTTTTTTCTTTTTCTTGTTTCCTAAGCCTTTCCTAAGGTCATTGGCCATTCTGGGCAGCGACAGTTCTGGAAAAGGAACTGTCTGGTTTTGCTTTGACTCAAGTCTGTCAGGGGATTTTCCATCATGCAGTGAAAGGCTCAGCCCTGCTTTGGGAGCACTGAAAAGCATCTTGGTACTTGCAAGTGGAAACTCCCTGTGTGTGAAGTCCCAGAGCTGAATAAAGCAGCTGAGGCTGCCTGGCCCCCCAGCAAACCCCAGGAGCTCCTCGGTGCCAGGTTTGCTGTTCATGAGGGTGCAGACACAGAGGCTGCTGCTCAGAGGAGCCCCAGCCTGGGCGCTTTGGGCTCTGGTGTCCATCATCCCCTGCACTGACGGGGCCCGGGTGCCTCCTGTCAGCACCCCAGCGTGTCCCTGGTGGCCTCAAGCCCCGGACAGAGGCTGGGCTCCTGTCCCTCTGCCAGGCCCTGGGAAAGCTCTTCCAGCCATTAAGCACCAGTAGCTGCTGACAGCTTAGCTGGGAGGAGTCACTTTTACACCCTGCTGGAAGATCCCCACAGCAGAGGGCTGGGATCACTTCCCAGAGCTGGCACAGCTCTGGCAGCTCCCTCTGGGGTGTCCAGTGCTCCTGGTGCTCTCCAGAGGGATGCAGGAGCCAGGTGAGAACACGCTGAGCACCCAAAGGGCTTTGCACTATCTACCCAAAGGCACTGAACTTTGCTTCATGGCTGAGCCTTCAAATGGCAAAAACATTGGCCAAGGAGGAAAATAAAACATGGATTAAAATTCCCTCTGTGACACAACCTTCCAGCACCTCTGATAAACAGGGCTGGAGCCTGGCTCTGATCCCAAAGAGGGTCTTGGTTATTTCAGCTTAGCTGGATCTAGAACTCCAAGTTCTTGGATCAAGATCTTGGATCTTGAACTAGATCCAAGAACTAGCAAGTTAATCCCTGCTCTAGAAATTGTATCTTAGTTAAATTGTAATTACCCACTAGAAAAGCGAGTAATTAAACTACCAAGGGAGTATTTTCTCCTCTCAGGGCAATATTCTTACCCTAAAACATTTTACTGATGTTTTGCCATTTTCATACTCCCAAAAACTGAAAGGGGGCCCTAAAGATGAGCCCTAAACATGAGTGTTTGTCCTCATAACAAATCCTGAGCTCAGCACTGAACAGGATGCATTGCCCTGCCTTCAAAACATTTATTCCTCTTCAAGCTTGGTTACCTTTCATGCCTGGCTGCAGAGTGATAATGTGGCTCTGTCTGTGCCCATCAGCACAGCTGGACTCCCACTCCTTTGGACTGTAAATATCTGTTAAAAAGAACATCTGCCACATGGAAATCCACACATCGTAAACAGCAGCAGGAGGGGAAGCTTGGGAGACTGGTGGGATTGCAGGAGAAATATTGGGAGCCAAAAGGAATTGAGGAATTTAATGGAATTGTGAAGGATCAAGATGTGTTAAGGTTGGGCACTTTCAAAGGGTGGAGATGCCACCTCTAAAGGGTCAGGTAGAATTAGAGCAGATAAAATATTTTAATTGGAGTTGGAAGGAAGCTGTGACCTCGATGTCATTCCTGACACTCGGTGGGATGAATCCCGGAGTTACGGGACAAGGGATAATGGGTTTACACTACGAGAGGGGGCATCCAGACCAGATATAAAAGAGAAAGCTTTTTGGAGGATGGTGAAACACAGGCACAGGTTGCCCAGAGAGGTGGTGGATGCTCCATCCCTGGATATATTTGAGGCCAGGTTGGATGGAGGCTCTGAACATCCTGATCCAGTTGAAGATGTCCCTGCTCACTGCAGGGGGGTTGGACTCGATGGCCTTTAAAAGTCCCTTCCAGCCCAAACCTTTCTGTGATTCACTGAGATTTCAACATTTCCTTTCCAACCATGCAGGGGGATGAATTTCTATTTGTTCTCTCTTAAAAGTTTCCTTGCCAAGAAATTATCTCATGTATTGATCAAATTCCTGACTCTGACACTGGAGATTACCAAATGCCCATTTTTCTGCACCTGTAATTTCCTCTGGGAAGAAGTTTGTTTAAGGTGTGTTAGCACCTTGCTCAAGGCCCAAACCACAGACAGCAACTTCTTTGGAAATGTCTGGGAATCAGGGGACAAACAGTTTGGAGAATCCATGGCCTGGATGGCACCAGGCAGTATCACAAATGGGAATCTGTGGGTCAGCACTTAGAATTTCACTTTCTGTAAACACTTGGATTTAGGGAAACTCAAAGTAAATATTGGCTTTAACTTTCCACTGGTCAGTATTTACTTTTTCTGTCAATAAAGCCTAATGTGCATTTGAGCAGAAGCCTGCACTTGTTGGAACAACAGGGAACAACACCTGTCCTCCCAAACAGGTGTCCACATGAGCAGGAGGCAGAACAGCCCATGCAGCAACATCTGGGCTGCCCTCAACACCTGGGCTGGCAAAGCAGAGATGGGCATTTGCAGAGGAGATTCTCCAAAAACCACACAGAGCTTCAAGCACAGGTGAGCAAAACTCCAGCACCTTTGTCACTGCTGGAAGAAAAATTGTACCTGGGGAATGTTCCTCTGGACCTTCCCAGCCTTTGTCAGGCTGCAGCTGAGAAAGGCAAAGGTGTCCTTTGTCCCCTTGTGAGGGAATCACCCTCCTCAGGACCTCACTCTTGCTCAGGGATGGTGTCTCCTGTGCCTCGTGCTGCCCATGGTGTGATCTGATGGTTTCATCTCCCTTTTCACCTCTCTTTGATACCCAGGAGCTGCCCCAGAAAAGCCGTCCAGGAGGAGCTTCTGGACGTTCCCAGCCCCACATCCTGCTCGGGCTTCAGGAAAGGTCAGCCATGGGTTTGGTCTGCCCCATCCTGAGGGCCTGCCCCAGCTGTGCCTGGCCCTTCCCTTGTACCATGTGAGTGTCACTGGCTGCCACATCAACCCATGGAGCCAACCCCACCAGGGAGCTGTTCCTACTCCTCCCATCCCTCCATTCCCGACCACCTCACCCAGGGCCAGATGACCAAAGCAGCTCCTGTGCAGACCAGTTTACACTTCTGCTGTGATATACCCTCAGTTTGGGGTTCTATCAACACCTTTCAGACATGAAGTGCCTAAAAAGACAACATCGAGAGGATGTCTCAAAATGCTGCATCAATATCCAGATTTGTGCCAACACCTTTAGAGGAATTGACCCGAATTCTGGGGGTCTGAGCTCCCAATCCCACCCAGAAGGGCTGCTGAGAGACAGCTCAGCAATTCAGAGATGCTCCTGGAGTGGTATATGTGTTAATCCCTGTTCCCAGCAGGTGCAGCAGCAACTGGGCCACAGTGGGGCTGAGGCACTGGTGCAGGTCTAGAACAGGTGTCCCAGTGCAGACAAAAACACCCTCTGAGAGCTGTCCTCAGCCTGGCACTGCTCCCTGATATGCTGCTGCAAACCCCCAAAATTCAGGATCAAAACTGTCTCCAAGACACCTCCACAGGCCAGAAGATTCCTTACATAAACAAAGAGCAGCTGGTTTTCCAATAGATAGTTCAGGAGCCAGGAGGAATTTGATTCCAAACCTCATTTCTAAACCCTGTGCTGAAGCCTTGTAAACCAAACCAGCTCTGGCTATGTCCAATAATTATTTTAAGGAGGTTTGTTACAGGCTCGAGCAGAGGCTGCAGCCTCCAACTGCATTATTGGGATCTTTAATCCATTCTCGTGAGGAGCAGAGCACAGAAAACAGCACACAGAGAGAGCAGCTGGACTGGTGCCAGCACCAGAGCACTGGAGAGCTTCACTAAGGACTTTATTTGCTCCCTTGGAAGCAGGGGTGGCTCTGGGGAAGGCATCCAGGGCTGTTTGGATTACAAGGAGAGGAGCTCTGTGTACTCTTGAGTAGCAAAAACCTGGGGTGCAGTCAAATTTGGGGAATTACAGCTTCAAGTGCACCAAATAACTTGGGAAAATAGAATACCCTGCTGCTCATGGATGCTCCTTTAGGGAAGGGACAAAGGCTGGGATGAATTCTTTCCTCTCAGTGTGAAGCTGGAGCTGTTTCCTGTCCAAGCCTGTAGTTTCTGGCTGTACCCTTCCCAGGCTCTGCACTTTACTCTGGGTCCAGGGACCTGCTTGGTCCAAGGCCTCGTGCCTGGGTCACCTCTGAACCCACCACACCACACCTGCTCTCAACTTTTTTCCCTTTTTATATTTATTTTCTCTTTTCCTCTCACCTCCTTGGCACTGCAGTGCTTTCAAACACCATTTTGAAATGACATTTGAGCCAGACCTTCAGTCCCCTCCTCCAGAGGACCCTGAGGGGGGATTTGCTGCCCTCCTGCACCTTGAGGTCTCTGGCTTGGCTGCAGTCAGAGCAGGTAAAACCCAGGAGAAATCCCCACCACGTTGCATTTCTGCTGTGCCCTGACACTGTCGTGTGGAGGCAATGATGGATGGACGTGTCTGATCCCTCTCCTGCAGGCACAGAAGAGCCATGGAGGAGTCAGAAAGGGTTTCTGGTGTTCCCCTGGTGTCATTCCCAGCCCCCAGTTCTCCACAGGCTGGAGCAGGGGTGGGCACAAACATCCCCTTTGTGCTCCCAGTTCAGACCTGGGCTCCTGCTCTGAGGCCGTGATGAACACGGGGACCCTCCTGGGCTCCATGGGGGGCTCCTGCAGTGCTGCACAGGAGGTTTCTGAGTGTCCAGTGACTGAAACCCTGCAAAATCCACGGGGAGCAGAGCCCTGGCTCTACCTGGCAGGACAGGTTTGCTCTGACACTTGGAGGGAACCACTGGCAGGACTCGTTGCTCGTTCCTGCAGCATCCAGCCATCCCCAGGAGCTGCTTCCCTGCCACCAGCAGCACCATAGCACACCCCAGACCTTCTGGAGCCAACGAGCCATGCCCGTGTTGTTTGAAAACAAAGGACAAAATCGGTGCCATTAAAGAAAAATGCAGCTGGGACTGGGATAAAAGTCCTCACACAGCGAGAAAGGGGGGAAAGGGAGCAGGGAAAAGTCACAAAGGAAGCTGAAGATTACCAGCTGGAGAACACATGGGCAGCTCAGAGAGCTGAGGCAAAGAGAGATCAAAGCAAGGCCCTGGGTGTGCTGCTGGTGCCGAGGGTGGCAGAAATGCAGGTGCTGAAATCAGGGAGCCACGTCCCAGCCCAGTCACCTGGGTGGCTGCAGTGAGGGCAGCCCTACCTGCCTCCAGGTGTGCCCCTGGAGTTACTGAGCTGCCAAAAATTGTAGAGCTGCTGTCTCTCATCGCTTTGGCAGCAGCATTCTGGCGATGCTGGCTTCACTGCTGGGGCAACACCCACGGGCCAAGGCAGAATCTGGGCTGTGGAACCTGAAGTTGCATCCGTTGGAATTGAAATCTCAACTCAGGCAACATCAGTGAACATCTTTCTTCTGCTCTGAAGCGTGTGGGCAGCAAGAGTTGGAGAGAGAGGGACAGAAAGGTTGATTTTTTTATTTCTGTTGGAAGAGAATTCCTTTGATTGCCAAACCTGGGAACCAGGGTAACCCCCTGGAGCCAGCGGCAAAGAACCCACGTGTCCTGCGGTGTTTCCATTGTGTTTAGCACCCGCCAGGCAGGACAGGAGCCGCGGCAGCTCCCCCTTCCCAATTTCCCTGCTCCGAGGGAACGTGCTGATTCCGAGATTCCCTTCTCTGCTTCGGGTGCCGCTCTATTCAACGAACACAATAAGAAAGCCGACAGCAGATGGGGCCCATGGAAAGCGTCATCAGCCGCCAGGGACAGCCCCGAAAGCCCCAGAACATTGTCCCGTGCTGAGGCCACCAGGCTCGGCTGGGCCGAATCCCAGCGCAGGCACCTCCACCGTCCCGCCGGGATTTGCTCCTGGGGCACCCCCGGGATGGAGGCAGCGGGGTTCCGGCAGCCCCAGCGCAGTGTGTGCAGGGGATATTCCGCTGGCTCCAGGCACAACACAGGGCGGGCCTTTGCTGCAAAGCAGAGTTTTAATGAGCGGCCGCGCTAATTGCGCTGCGTGCTCCAGCCCTGCCCCATTGTCCCCCGCACAGCTCCGCGTCCGCACCTGCAGGGAGTCAGGGAGAGACCCAGCACCATCCAGAGCCTTCCTCTCCTAATGGGCCACACCGGGTGCGAGATGTCTGGGCACGCTCCCAAGGGCTGAGGCTGCTAATTGCTCCCGGGTTCTATAGAGCTCGGGGCTTTTTCTGGGATTTTGGACATCTGTCTGATTGTGATGGCTCAGTGAATGGTTCCCACTGCAGGCACAGCTTTGAAGCTGTGGGATTGCAGGAAGCTGCAGGAAGCAGATGGATTTAACTGACAAATTGAAGCTCACTGAGTTTTCGTTTAATTAACTTTTAATTGGCAAATTTGGGGCTCACGCATTTTTAGTATAATTAGCTGCTTAAATTAGCTTTTAACAGAGGTTTAAATTTAGAAGCAGGCTTTTTATATCCTGTGTCTGGGTTTATACTGTATCCATGCTGTGATTCCTTTTCAGCCAAATGCTTTAACTCCACCACACCAAAGGATGAGGAGGTTTGGAGGCCGCTACAGGAACTTAGAGCAGGAAAAATGAGGTCCATAATTACACAAGGATTATCCCTAGTGTTTCTTTCTGTGTGGGGTTTCTGGTCAGTCTGCACCATCAGATGTAGGGGATCAGAAAATGAGAGGAGAGGAGAGCTCAGCTCTCCAGGGTTTCTCTCATTACAATGGCTCTTTACACCATTTTTAGTGGACACAATTCCACATGTCAGTCCTACAAGCCCAGTTGTCTCTCTCAGACCTAAGAAGCTCCACAAAGTCCTTGAAGTGAGTCCTTCACACCCTGTTTGGTGGCTAAAAGGAGAGGGAATGGAGAGAGCTTTAGGCCACCTGGAAATGTTGATCTTAGATGTGTTCTTCAAGGCTTCCGAGCTCCTCAGAAAAAACACCGCCATAAATTGGGATGGATTGGGCCAAAGGATGAGCTGCACTGAAGGAAGAGTTCCCAGCAGTGGGGTGTATAAAAGGATTTAAACAAGTGCCCCAAAAAAAGAGAGAATCTTTTGATTTTTGCAGTTGAAAACAACAGAAAACTCAACAGAGGTATCAAGAAGGTGACAGAACAACTGTGATTTGCTCCTCTTTCCAAGGCTGCATCTATTTACTATTTTAGGAATAAATTCACAAGCAGGGTGGGCTGATCCACACTGTTCTAATCCCCCAGATTAAGGGCAGCAGAGAGGGCAAAGCAGCCCAGCCAACATCAAGGGCTAAAACCTACTCAAGCCAGAGCTGGAAAATGCAAATCTGCTCCCTCCTCAGCAGGAATAAACTCCACATTTTTCTTCTCTTTGCTAAATTCTGTATAAACAAAATAAAAATATGTGGTGGAGAAATGACCTTACCCCAAACTGAACAAGAAAGGCATGGTCAGGTCTCTGCTCTTTCCTGGTAAAAAGGTCGAAAAATATTTTAAGAACTGCGGAAAGAATGGAAATGTGGCTAAGTGGAAATTCAAGTGGAGTAGGAAACAATAGCATGGATTAGGTCATTCCCTGCAAGAACAGGGAGAAAATGTCAGGGATTCAAATGCTCTGGACCTTGGTTTCCTCTCCTGTTGTGAGCAAAGGAGGACCAAGCTCTCAGGAAATGAACTGGGGGTGGGGGGGAAATGAGAGCCCCCTCAACACCATCCCTGGGTCACAGAGGGACTCTGGGGCTGGATGGTTCCTCCAGGAGGACACACATCCATGGAAGTGGCCCAAGCCAGCAGAGCCCTGGTGTCTGGGAGGAGCAGCTCTGCCTACTCCTGCTGGAACTTTTGGGGGCCTTTGGGAGCCTTCATCCCTCCCCTCCATTAATGATCCCATGTTAATTACTGCTTGTTAAGTGATTGCACACTTTCAGTAGCCTCTTTCAGTTGTCATCTGCCTCCAGCACTCCCTTCAGGGTTTAGGTTCTTGGGCTGACAGACAGACAGCAACTGTCCGGAAGCCTCCCACACAAAGCGTTTGCCAAGGATTTCCACAAAATTTTAAAAACTCAGTTCCAGGAAGAGCTCTGATTTCTGCAGAAATGTTGAAAAATTGGGAGGGGAAGGTATTTTTCTACTGACCAAAGGGAAAAAAATTTAGATATTTCCACTTTAAGTTTCTTTAGACATTTCTACAGCCATTGCTGGAATTTAAAAAAGAAAAAAAAAAGCTTTTCCAGGCCCTGTGGGTTATGGGGTCATAATTTCTCCAGCTGAGCAGCCCTCAGGGAGCAAAAACTGGCCCTGGCACAGGGTGCCCAAAGAAGCTGTGGTTGCCCCTGGATCCCTGGAAGTGTCCAAGGACAGACTGGATGGGGCTTGGAGCAACCTGGGGTAGTGGGAGGTGTCCCTGCCATGGCAGGGGTGGAATGGGATGAGTTTTAAGGTTCTTTTCAACCCAAACCAGGGCAGAGAGAAGAGTTTCATCCCCATCAATACAGGAGATCCCTGCATGCCAGACCTTTCCCCAGGCATTGGCTTTTTTCCCTCACTGGCTCATTACCATGCAGATTTTGGCCAAACCTGACGAATCCAAAGTGCCTCCACTGTGCTCCAGTGCAGCCCAAGCTCTCCTGCTCTTGTTTCATCCTCATTTTCCTTGCTGGGAGCTTTGCTATCTCTCTCTCAGCTTCCTGGTTATTCCCAGCCCACTATTCTGAGTTCAGCTGTCTTTTGAAGCTGCAGGAAGGCGAATTTAGGACTCGGTGAGCCAGAGAACAGATGGGCAGATTGGAGCATGAATGGAAACCTTTGCCATTGAGGAGCTGAAATTCCATCCAGAGCCCTGCAGGGCACTGAATTACCCAGCAGCAGGGGCTGGAGCGAGGCTGGCATATGGGAAAAGTCCTCCCTGTCAAAGAGGCATGAAGAGAGCTCCAGCTGTTTGCAGAGAACCCCTGCACCTGGCCAGCCCAATAAATCTGTCACAAACTCAGCAGCCGCCCACTGCCAGCGCAGCAGGGTGGCTCCTCCGGGGCCCTTTGCACATCCTGCCCACAGGAAACGTGCCCAGAAAGGATTAAACCAAGGCCACGCTTCATAAACTGATCCTGTCCTGAGCCCTTCAGCCCTGCAGTGAGTCAGCATCCAGTCCCCAAGGGGAGATTTCCTAGGAAGTTTGAAAGGGAATAAATTGCCAGGTTAAAATGCCGTGTTTATCAAACTGAGGGAGAGACTCCCCTGCTTCCTACGTGATTTCAAATAAATTAGAAGCTCATCTGCTGTGCTTGGTTCCAAGAAATTAATTACTTCCAAGGGTGACAAGTTTTTACAACATAGTAATCATCAAGCTAATAATAAAGGCAGAGGTTGGGCCTTCAAGGAGAGCGAGCTGCTGCCACTCCAGTGCCCGCCGCTGGGTGTTCCTGAGAATCCCTCGGGACTCCTGCCCCGGGGGCTCCGGGAGGGGGATGCAGATTAATAAAGAACAGTGACATCACAAAGGACTGTGTTCCAGGAATGGGCTCCCAGAGTGAGCTGGGAACTAGAACCCCCCAAGCCTGGGCTGAGCCCCAGCGTGGGCAGCAGGGGAGGGGGGATTCTGCCCCCTCAGGTGAGACCCCCACCTGCAGAGCTGCCCCAGAACTGGGGCCCATCACAGGAAGGACCTGGAGCTGCTGGAGAGAGTCCAGAGGAGATGCTCCAAGGGCTGGAGACCCTCTGCTCTGAAGCCAGGCTGGGAGAGCTGGAGGGGTTCACCTGGAGAAGAGAAGGATCCACGGAAACCTCAGAGCTCCTTCCAGGGCCTAAAGAGGCTCCAGGAGAGCTGGAGAGGGACTGGGGACAAGGGATGGAGGGACAGGACACAGGGAATGGCTTCCCACTGCCAGAGGGCAGGGAGAGATGGGATTTTGGAAAGGAATTGTTCCCTGGGAGGGTGGGGGAGGCCCTGGCACAGGATGCCCAGAGAAGCTGTGGCTGCCCTGGATCCCTGGCAGTGTCCAAAGCCAGGTTGGATGGGGCTTGAATCAGCCTGGGATAGTGGGAGGTGTCCCTGTCCATGGCAGGGGGTGGAATAAATTGGCATTAAGTTCCTTTCCAACCCGATCCAGTCTCTGATTCCATGATTCTGTGGAAAATTGCTGCTTTATATCCAATAAGGATTGGGCTGATTTAATAATAAAATGAAAGGAAACATCACTGACTTGAAGGGAGGAAAGGAGAGGCTGAAACTCTCCTGAAGCACCTGTCATCCGAAATATAGGGACCCCAGGGACAGGGAAGAGGACTTCCTATCCTGCTTTCCAGGAAAGTATGCTGGAAAGTCTAATTTTCCTTACTGGGAACCTGCTTTGTTGGGAAGCTTCCTGCACGTTATGCAATCAAACCCTCATCACAAAACTTTCCTTTTCACATTGATGTGACCACGAGGCTTCTCCAAGGGCTGCTGCAGCTGCACCAGGCAGGGCAAGAACCAGGAGAGGTTTTTGAAGTGTCTGGATAATATTCCTGCCACTTCTAAAAATACCCAGTGCTATGGAGACAGCTCCAGCCTCTCACAGCCGAGTGTTTCTGTGCTGGCTGGAGCCTTCCCTCAGCTGCATCGTTGGTAAGGACACAGGGCTGTTCATGTGCAGGCCATGGGCTTTCTTCCCACGTAGCTCATGGCCAAAAATGTGATGACTCAGGGTTTGGGGTGATTTATCTCTATTTCAGTCTCTCCTAACTGTATTTTCTATTTCTAGCACCCACTGCCATTCAGGAAAATCTCGTAGGTATCCAAAGACACCATGACTCACATTCTGGCTCTCCCAGCTCTCATGAACAGTTTTGACTCAGATTTTGGGATCCTGGCTTGCAGCAAGTGGCTCTCTGGGACCAGGCCCATGGCTGGGGAGAAGGAAAATGCCTGGTTTCCTAAGAGTCAGCCCAAACACTGTGGTTTGTGTTGTCACCATTAACACATCTGTTCAATTGATGTTATTTTAATAAACTTGATAATGGTTTTAAGAATGGTTTTAATGGTGCTAATTCCCATCCTCCAGGGAGTCTCTTCCTTTTATTTGTCAAGGCTGAGTGAAACCCAGACCCTTGCAAGCCAATGATCTCCTTTGAGGAGGACTCAGTGTTTCACCCCACACATGTTCTTCCCCTTCCTCTTCCTCCTGCCTGAGCCATGCCAAGCCCTCATTTGCTGCCCTGGTAAGCATCCAGCACGGACAGGGAGATAAGGATTGGGAATGCAGGCACAGCCACTCCCAGCCCACAGCACCTGTCAATAAACCAGGGATCTGGATCCCAGTAATAACTCCAGGTCTGCAAGCAACATTTAGTGCCAGCTCCTTCTATTTTTCCTCCACTGGAGCTGCAGCCAGAGGTGTCATCCTGAGTGTGGAAATACAACCAGAGGGCTGACCTTGGGAATGCAAGCTCCAAACTCCCAAGGGCTTTTCCCACTTGGAGGCTCAGGTGGATGAAATTCCTCAGCAGGCATCCAACAACAATGCTCCACAAGCACAGCTCGGGGCAAGGCTCTTCAGACAGAGAGGGGGATTTTATTTGAGATCCAGCTGATCTCACTCATTCTCAAACATCCCCAAGCTCAGCAGCAGCAGGACACAGGAGATCCAGTGCTCTGCCCAGGGTCACTCCAAGTGACACAGAGGACAAAGACACCAGCAAGGCCTTGGACATCTCCTCTGGCAGCCACGTGCTGATTTTGGGTGGCCATCACAGGATCCCCTGCAGCTCTCCTCTGCTTACAACACAGTTACCATTGGGTCACCTGGTGGGAGCGGGAGGGATGGAGAAGGTCCCCACATGGATGGGGACACGACTGATGTGGTACCCATGGAGCTGCTGTGGAGGGACGGCTGGAGGAGGATGTTTATGGGGGAATGTTCCGGTTGAAGGGCTAGTAAGAAAGTAGGACACACCTTAATAGACTCCTCAAGGAGTTTTGGGGAGGATTTGACTTTGAACTTCCTTTTTAAAAATAAGAAGTGACCTACATAGGACTGAGTTCAAAATTATGCAAGTATCCCCCGGTAATGTATAGAGAAGCAAGAAACCCCAGAATAGCATCAGAGAGGGATTTGTGCCCTCAGCAGAGACCATCTGAGAGGAGAAACTGAGCTCCTTTGGAAAATCCACGGTGGGTCACTGGGAACGGGCAGACTTCTGCTGTCTTGTCAAGGACGCTGGGCCGACTGCACAGAGAGAGTCATGGGTGTGCTCGAGCTAAATCTCCTGCAGGGCAGGTCCTTGGCCACACTGAGACACATCCGAGGTCCAGAAGGAGAGTGGAGGAGCTGGCCAGAACAGGAGTGTGGGGAGAGCCCATCCAGTGCCTCTGGAGGCCGCAGGGTCAGGAGCTGCCCCAGGCAAAGCACCCTGGAGGAGCATCCCTGGCTGCAGGAGCCTGTCCGAGCACCTTCCCTGAGCCATGAGCATGTCCTGTGCCCAGGCATGGAGGCAGTGGGGCACAAATTGCTGTGGGCTGCGTTCTCTGGCCTCCCCTTCCTTTTTCCTGCCCTGGGAGGGGACAGTCCGAGCCCTGGCCAGCCCAGGCACCAACTGCAAGCTTCTCTTTGCCCTGTAAACACCTGCCCCAGGCAGGACCTGCTCCTGGGTGCTGTTCCCACATTTCCCAGAGCTGTGTGGAAGGCACCAAAGCACACAGGTAACACAGAGGCTGTGGAAATAAAGGCTATCCCTCATTTGGGAGGTTTAGGAAAGAAACAAAGCAGCTCTCAGGGACACTTGCTCTCCCTCAAAAGAAATCCAGATTCATTTACCTCATAGCACTTGGAGACAGGGCTTGGCTGTCCTTAGGCTGGTGCCTGTTAGGAAGGTAAATTTGCAGAGCCCACCTAGAGCTGTGGTTGCTGAACATTCATCAGGACCTTGGGATCGTCCGAGACAGTGGACAACCAAAGGATGCTGAAAAAATTCCAGTGCCCAGTACTTCACCAAAAGTCAAAATGTTCTACCCATTGTGTTTGTTATTCCCATTATTTTTGTCACTGTATATAAAAAGTGGTTTCTGTTTGTCTGGTAGGAATTATCAGTGCTGGATTTGTCTCAAGGACTCCTCATCCTTGCAGTGCCTCCCTACCTCTCATGTTTAAAGTCATGAAACCCTGCAAAGTGCCCTGGTTTGGGTAAGGGTAGTCCTGGAGCCCAGGGACAAGGACAGGACTGGGCACCATCCTTGTGGATCCATTTTTGACAATATTCCATTCAGTCTGGCACAACTCCCCCTTGGTCAGCACCTCTGCTCATCCCTCATTGTGGCCAAGAGCTGGACAGGGCCCAAGTCCCTTGCAGGGGGCTGAATATGAGGCTGAATAAAGACAAACAGGCTTGAAATATCAAAGGAGGATTTTTCACTCCCTTGATGGAGGGAAGGGAGGGTAAGGATGAAGGGAAAGCCAAAGCAGGAGCACAAGCATTTCCACAGACAAATCCATGGAATTTCAGCCTCTTTGTACTCAGTCTGGACTAAGCTCAGCTCTGGGTGATGCTGGGGGGGTTCAGGGCAGGGCAGGGCTGGGGGGTCTGTGCTGGGCACTGGGGAACACCCCCAGGGTGAGGGGAAAGCTTTGCCCAGTGACACCCATGAAGGGACAGTTGCCCACACAAGCCTGGTTTGGTATTTGGGGTATCCTAAAGGAGATCCTGAGGGGTCTGTGCTGGATCTTCCAGCTCTGCAGACGCTGCAGGTTCCCTGGAGCACCATCACCTCTGTTAGGCAGCTGAATGCCCCAGTTCAGTGCCCTTTACCACAGTTCAGAAGCAGCAGTCCCCAGCTGGGTCTGCGGAGTGACCTTTGGATGGCTGGTGCCAAACCCTGCCCAGGCCACACCACAGGGAGAGGCTGAAATCCTGAAATCCTGGCTCCACTGAAAGCCATGGCAACATTCCCATCCCTTTCCATGGGACTGTGACCCCTCAGCTCAGGAATGGTGCTCTCAGTGCTTGGCTCCAGGTTCCCACAGGCTCTGAACTGCCCCAGGAGTTTCTCCAGGGCAGCTCTGCTCCCTGCACAGGCTCCAGGCCCCCTTTCCCAGTCCCCCAGGAGACCCAGGGAATGTCCCAAAGTGTTGCAGTCCTGACTATTCCATGTCCAACTGTCAGATTCATGAGAGTCAGCAGAGAATAACTCCAAAACCTCCTGCAGCCCCCAGTCCCTCCCTTACTCCCACTGCCAGGGAAGGAGAGGTGCATTTTTAACCTAGTTGCTGCATTTGCACTGCTCTCAGGATGGAGAAGATCCCCCCTCAAGGATGGGCCAAGACTGACTTGGTTGCATAGAAGCCTCTCCTGCCTTGTGCCTCCTATAAAATCCACCTGGAAAAATAATCCTGGAGGCTGTGCTGACAAATGAGTAGCTCTGCCTGCTGCAGCAGCCTGCCCCTTCCCCTTCCAGGGGTGTGCTTTGGAAAGCAAACACAGAGAGAGCCCCTCGGGGTGGCCAAAGCAAACAGCTCCACTCAGAATACAGAAATAAATATATAAACCAGGCTATGGGCAAATTAGCAAGGAGCATTTCTAAATGCCTAAAGGCCCCTGCCACAGGGCCAGACCTTTCCAGTGTGCAGAGCCAGCGAGGGGCTCTTGTGGTGCTGTCAGATTTTATTGTTGCTGCCAGGCTGATTTACAGCAGCTCTTTGTGCAGTTGTGGCCCCTGCTCAGGGCTTGTGTGGGGTTGAATCCAGTGGGAAGCAAGGCATGGTCAGGATCCTCCTTCTACTTGATGCAAACCCAGCAGAGGAAATCTCAACCCTCCTCTTAGGGGGAAAAAAATTCTAATACAAGAAATTTTTTAAATCAACCCATCAGAAGGAATCTCAAGACTACTCTTAGGGAAAAGGAAAAAAAATTAATTCTAATACAAGAAATTTTTTAAATCAACCCATCAGAAGGAATCTCAAGACTACTCTTAGGGAAAAGGAAAAAAAATTAATTCTAATACAAGAAATGCATAAAATCCTTTTCCTGGTGTGATTTTCTTGCTTTTAACAGCTGCTGATTGAGACTTTTTGAGGCCATAGGGAGGAGCAGCCACTGTCTGCAAAACAGATCAGGAGCAAGGCTACCTTCTGTCTCTCTGATTAGGAACAGGGGGATATTTTGGGAACACTTAGCCTGGAAAGGCAGGAAGGGAGGAGTCAGGATGGAAACAGGGGCTGACGGGGGTGAAGCAGAGCCCCTCTGCCCCCGATCCCTCAGCAGGGTGCGGCAGGGAGCCGTGGGGAAGGTGCGGCCCGGCTGGGCCGCGGGGTGGGCCCGCAGCACCGCGGTCTGTGAGGGAAGAGCGGCCCTGGAGCCGGCCCGGCTCTGGCCTTCCCGGCATTTGCGGAGCCCAGAGCAGCTTCTCCACAGTTCCGGGGAAACAACAGGCACGTGCTGACAGGGGCCTTGGAGACAGCAGGCAGAGGAACTCTCAGAGCAGCTTTTCTTCCCAGAAAAACGTTTTTTCCATTCTGACATTACCTTGAAAAGGGCCTGGTTTAAAAACCACCTCGCTCCCTCCCCTAAAATGAAAATGTTTTTGTTTGAAAAGAGGATCATGTCAAGAGCAAAGCCCATCAGAACACAGGGAGGAGATGGACAGCCTCCCTCATCTCACTGTCTTCTCCAGGCTCTGAGCCAGGGGACAGCCCAAAGATAGCAAATCAAAATTTAGATTCTGAATCAAAATTTAGGAAGTTTGGCACAGAAAAAAAAAAAAAGTTTCTAAATGTTTCTTCTACTGAGTCAAACCTCAGGGCAGTAGAAACACCCAGCAGACGCACTTGGGCTACTCAGGGCCCCAATAGAGATTATTGAATCACAGAATTTTAGAAAGGTTTGCTTGGAAGGGACATTAATTATCCAGTGCCACACTCTGCCATGGACAGGGACACCTCCCACTATCCCAGGTCTCTCCAAGCCCAGTCCAGCCTGGCCTTGGACACTGCCAGGGATCCAGGGGCAGCCACAGCTTCTCTGGGCACCCTGTGCCAGGGCCTCACCTCCCTCCCAGGGAACAATTCCTTCCCAATATCCCATCCATCCCTGCCCTCTGGCAGTGGGAAGCCATTCCCTTTGTCCTGTCCCTCCATCCCTTGTCCCCAGTCCCTCTCCAGCTCTCCTGGAGCCCCTTTAGGCCCTGGAAGGAGTTCTGAGGTCTCCCTAGAGCCTTTTCTTCTCCAGGTGAACCCCCCCAGCTCTCCCAGCCTGGCTCCAGAGCAGAGGAATTTCCTGGGCTCCAGGACACCCCAAGTCTGAGCAGAAGAACAGAACCCAAAGCTGTCAGAGCCTTGAACCAGACCCTGCTCCAGGCCGAGGAGGGGGTGGGCAGTCCCTCATGCAGGGCAGGACCCATACACTGAACACTCCTCCATACCTGGCCAGTGATAATCTTGCATTTATGTCATGATGTAGCCTATGACTGGCTCCAAGAGCAATTTTCAATTTGGACAACCTTGTTTGGACAGCAGTCTCAGAGTGGGATTGTTGGGGTGTCTGTGCAGGGCCAGGGCTTGGACTGGATGGTCCCTGTGGGTCCCTTCCAGCTCAGGATATCTATGATTCCATAATGGATTGAGGGCTTTTAAGACGCCCAGAGAACCCTCCCAAAAGATGGTGCTGGAAGTGCTGTTGCCTTTTCCATGGCCATGGATACAGGATTGAGCACAGACAGTGGTAACACTCAAAAGGCATTTCCCAGGACAAGCAAAGGAAATGTCTCAAATGCTCCTGGTGCACTGTCAAGTGTAAAAGTGGAACATAAAGACACTTCTAGTGCAATTTCTAACGAAAAAAATCTCTTCAAACTTCCTTTTGTTGCTAAGAAATAGCAAAACATGAAAATAAGCAAAGGAGCACTGCAGAAGACACAGATGTGCAACACAGTTCATCATCCATGGACATACTCATGACAGCCAGCTAAATACAGTTGTTTTCTGTGTCTAAAATGATCCTTTTGTAGGACAAAAGCTCCATGTATCACCAATAATGTATTAACTACTCTTTGGAGACAATAATGGAAGATTTGGCTAAAATATTCATACTTTTATTTGTGGTTTCTGAAGTCTGAATGCATGAGGATTTCAAAGCCTTTCATGTGGCTCATTACAGCTTAGCTAAGAGGGAAATAATCTATTGTCAAGTTATTTTCAAGGAAGAAGCAGCACTAGGAAGAGTTGAAAATGTGAGAAGTGCTTCCACCATATGGTTTGAATTCTGATGATTATTCATCACTTGCCACTAAAATTTTAATTTTCAAAATCAGAAATTAAAGGGGGAAAAAAAGGCTGAATATTTGCTCCCAAGTTCTCAACCCACATGTGTAAAACAGCAAAGTATGGTGTAAATGCATTGTGTTGAGGAACAGAAGTTTATGAATTCCTTCCTCTAGCAAAGGGCTGAAGAATTGCAGAGGATTTGTGATCTTTTTCTTATTAAATACAAAAAATGTTGAGACAGCCCATCGTAAAATTACTCTCTCTTCCTGAGAGTTATCCCAGGGAATTCAGCAGGAATAGCCCAGCTAAAGTTTTTATATTCTTTAATACAATACAGATGGCAAAAGAGATGGAAAGTATGCAAGTGCTGAAGACTTTCAATGTTCATTTTCAAATGCGTAAGAAGACTTTAAAAATGAGCCTGCATTAATCTTTGCACGCCAAAATTCATAACATGGATCCACTGAGGTGTAAATTACAGCCAAGAACTGACAACAAAGTCCTTGGCCATAAACGCCAACCTTCTCTGAAAGAAAAACCGCAACAGTGCAGAGCAGAATCAGCAGAAAAGGGTTTTGTTTTTCTGGGTGTGTTACCTTGCAGACACCTGACTTCTCAGGGATTTCAGCACGTGACACTCACTTAACCCAAATCAATCATTTTCTCTGAAATCCACTCTGACTTCTCATCATAAACATCAGAGAAGCGATGAATTTTTAGAGCAGGCTTGTTGTGCCTGCTCAGATTGAGCCTGCACATGTTTTAGGGGGGTTGAAGTACGGAAGGCTCTGATTATGGAGCAGTGAATCCCAGGTCTCTCTGTTGCTCCAAACCTCCTGGATCTCCTGCAGCTGTCAGGGATGTGTGCATGTGTGCCAGGTAGAAGCAGATCTGGATAGGCTGCACCCTCCTGATGAACCCTGATTCTGCCAAAGGACAAGCATTTTATGGCTTGATAAAAGTATAAAAATAAAAGAGGAATGGAAGCCTCATTGTCATCCTGCCATGAACTTTTTAAATGAGGCATTAAAGATTCTTCCCCCAGAGGGTGCTGGGCACTGCCCAGGCTCCCCAGGGAATGGGCACGGCCCCAAGGCTGCCAGAGTTCCAGGAGAGCTTGGACGGCGCTGTCAGGGATGGACAGGGTGGGGTTGTTGGGGGGTCTGGGCAGGGCCAGGGGCTGGACTGGATGGTCCTTGTGGGTCCCTTCCAGCTCAGGATATCTATGATTCCACAACGGAATGAGGGCTCTTAAGATGCCCAGAGAACCCTCCCAAACACCCCCTCCCTGATGTGCCCATGGCAGATGCTCCTTAAACAAGCCCAGCACCTCCAAACTGCTTTTCCCAGCCCAGATCACATTGCAGAGGGAGCAGCAACCCCAGTGGGGTGAGGGGGACCTCAGAGCCCTGTCCTTGGCTGGAGCAGCTGCCACCAGCACAGACAGCCAGGAGACATTGGCTGCCCTGCAGAAAATCAACCTGGATTTGAGAAACTGATTCACGCCACTCCCACTGGCAGCAAGTCATCGTCCCCTTTGTGCTCCTGGGGTCACAGCTCTGGCAGTGCCCCTGGCACCTAGGGCACACAGCCAGGTCTCAGCTGCCACCTGGGCTGTGTGGGGCCCATAAGATCCCCATATGGGACATCACAGAGCTGTCCCCACTGCTCAGCCCTGGTGTCCCCTCTGTCAGGCTCTCCCTGCAGGGCTGATTGGCACACACCAGACCCAAACCCCGCAGGAGAGCAGCCGGGAGGGGCTCCTTCCCCCTCTGTGCTGGGTAATTCAATCGCAGCCCAGGCTGGCGGGGAGCCAGGCGGCAGCGGGAGTGACACAGGCTCCGCTCGGTTACTAACGCATTTCTTGATCCCAGCAAGTCCTGCCCAAGGAAAAGCACTTCCACTGGAGCTGCATTCTCCTTTGACTTTGGTGCTTGGGATCCTTGGCCTTGTGCCAGTGGGCTGCAGCTGGCCCCGAGCTTGCCCCCTGAACGTGCAGCTCCAGCCCCTCTCCCACCTGCCTTTGGGGATGGGGAATCAAGGACCCCTAAATAAAGGAAATATTAATGGGTTAAAAGGGCTTAAATGGGCTATTTTTTGTTATTTTGCTTTGCTTTCTATTGAGTTTTCTTGATTTTCTTTTGGTGGACCAAGCGAGGATGCAGCAGATGCCGTGTGCTCAGACCTCTCCTTGATAGAGCTGAGGAACAGAAATCATTCCAGGGACTTGGAGGGAGGATGTGTGGAATCAGTAAAAATTACAGGGAAATAAGCTTTGTTTTAATCATTTGCCCAAATTCCTGTAATTTAAGGAGATACCAGGTAGCCTGTACTCAAAGAAGTATTCTGCTGTCCATGACATCAATCCCTGGGCTGTGGCTGTCTGGAGATCTGTGCTGTGCCTCCAGCAGATGTAACCTTTGTACAAGGGTGATGTTTGGTGGTTGTATTCTCCAGCTATTTCTGGAAGTGAATGCAATAACCTTCCACTCGGATATGACTGTCTCCAGCATAAACAAATCCAGGCCAGCTTTGCACCATAGATCTACTGTCTGGAAATATCATCATGGAGGATGTTTACTTGACTCTTTCCAAATTTTTTTTTCATTCTTTGCTTTGTTTGCAGTCAAACTCCATTTTTTTTATATATAGATACACTTTTCCCAACCTAAATGTCTTCCTCATGTCATTTCAGCACCTCTTGCTCCAGAATTTGGGGAGCAGCCAACCTCCTTCACTGGAACCAGTTTCCATTTGAGACGTGACATTGTTCCAAGTTGTCATAAAGTCAAAATGTGTGTTCTAGACACAGAACCAGCATGGAGAGCCTATGTTGTCTTTGGCCACTGCCATCCACATCCATCCTCCCCTGGAAACATGGAACATCAGGCTCCGGAGTCTGGGTGACCTCTCACTGCTTAGGTGACATTTCTCCTCCAGGTGGGACATTGGACTCAATGGGCTGAATGTCATTGTCCTGGCAGCCTCCCAGTGCTGACGTGGGACTGTTGGGAGTGACAGAATTGTCTTTGGGCAGCTTTGATGCCCTTGAGGGTGTGGGACAGGCCCGTGGGGACATCCCCATCTGACCATCAGCCTCCTTTGAAAGCAGTGGACAGCAAACCAGCACTGTGCTGTAAATTCGAGGTCTGAGGTGAACCAGAAGTGATTGCAGGTGAAATCTGCCCTCAGCCAGAGGCACTGGGGGAGATAATCACCTCTGTGAAGAGTGTGATGCTCCTAAAAACCCACAAGTGCTCGCAGATCTAAGGAGCTCTTGCTCCAGGATTGGATGTTGTTGGATCTGCTGGAGTCCAGGCTAGGGAAGAGCATTTATTATCACAGGAAAATAAGAGTGTATTTTTGAGATGGATTGATTTATTCCTGCCTGGATGGAACCTGTGGAGGTGTGTGGGACACTGAACTCCCTGCTTGGCCACACTGCATGGGGCAGCCTGGGCAAGCAGCACAGCTGCTCCTCTGTGCTGAACCATCCCAGGGAGAAGATCATTGCAGGGCCCTGGGCCCAGCTGGGCGCCACATCCAGGCTGTGCATGACCCCTCTGTCCCCCTGTCACCTGTAGCTTCTCACTGAGAAGCTGTTGGGACAAAATCTTCCAGGCAGGATTAGTTCAGAAAAACACATGAACACTGCTGGAAGCAGCTCTGGGGGAGGTGAATCACATCCAGCCCTGGAGACCATCAAGCCAAGATGAAACAGCCTCAGGTTGTTCCAGGGTAGGTTTAGTTTGGATATTAGGGAAAAATTCCCAGTGGAAAGGGTGGTAAGGGATTGGAACTGCTCCAGGCAGCGATGGGGCCACTGTCCTTGGAGGGACTTCAAAGATGTGTAAATGTGGCACTTGGGGACATTGTTAGTGGTGGCTTTGGCACTGCATCCAGGGGGAATGGTTGTGCTTACGATCTTAGAGGTCTTTTCCAAGCTTAATTCTATGATTTTAGAGTACCATCAGCCCCCTTGCTTAGCAAGGCTCCACTCCTGGCTCTGGAAGAATTCCCTGTCTTCCGGGAATCTCCTGGAAATCAGAGCTGAGGGCCACCTTTGAGCCACACAAATGTTCTTTCCACCTCTCCCCCTAAACAGCAGCCAAACATCCTACAAAGCTCTGTGTTTGCTCGGACCTGCTCCCACTAAGGAATAACCCTGCAGGGAATGAGGAGGCAGAAAAGAGACCAGGTTAATTTGGAGTGTGCTCTCCCAGCCAGCGTCAGCGGATATGGGTATTTTTGTGCTGCTTCCTCGGAGATATTTTTAGCCACTCAAGTGACTTGTGGCAATTCCCCGAGGCCAGAGTGATTCATAGGGTTTGGAGACCGTGCTGGATTGCTCCTTGGGAAGGGAGCGTCATGCCGCTGAAATCAGGAGCTGGCTTCAAAGGCGTAAGGACTTTGAAAAATGGAGCAGAATGAGGTTTTTGGCTCTGGCTAAACTGGAGCTGTGGAATTTTCAGATTATTATATCATGGGGGGGAGGGATCTTTTTGTTCTGGTATTGGTGAAAGGCAGTGATTAATCTCACAGGCTGGGGGCAGGCAATGTACAGAGCAAGACTGAGCCATGGAAATTCCCTCTTCCATCAGTCCTCAGCAGTTTTTAACCCTGCCCTGGGCACCATCTCACATTTTTATCCTGCCTTCCTCCCCTGCAGCCTCTTCTCCATCAGCACACGTCAGTCCTCCTCCTCCAGACCTCTAGTCCATTATCTCTGATGTGTTGGCCTTCCAGAGACTTTTGCAAGTTCTTCTTGTAGTCAAGTAGACTTTGCTAGGATTTGTGTAGTTCAGCAGCCCAAGGGCAGTGGAGAACAGGACATTTTTCCAGATCCTCCCCATCCGGTTGCCCCTTCCCACAGGCACCCCATTAGATCATGTCCAATAACTGCTTCTCTCTAGACTGACAAAAGCAGAGGAAGGAACCTCACATCAGTCCATGAGGAGACTGAGATGAGATGAGATGAGATGAGATGAGATGAGATGAGATGAGATGAGATGAGATGAGATGAGATGAGATGAGATGAGATGAGATGAGATGAGATGAGATGAGATGAGATGAGATATGACATGAATTCAGGAGAAAGTTCCTTCCTCTGCTCTTTGTCACCCCTTTACTTTGGGAAGGGGCACACCTTTCCTAAAGTGAGTTGAATGTGAGTTTGGAATAATGTTTTGATGTTCTTCTGCTGCATGGAAGAAAGAAGAGAAGGTTTCCTGCCCAGCTTGGTGAGTTGGCAGTATTTGTGCAGCCTGTCCAGCAGCTCATTTCCAGAGAGCATCCTCTGGACAGCAAAGAATGGGAATGATCAGGGAGGGCAAGAGCAGCACAAGCAGTGACCAGAGAACCTGGTCTCTGTCACCAGAGCAGAGTCACGAGTGCTGCTGCCAACGGCTGTAAGAGCCACATGATAAGAGGGGGGAATTAGGAACCTCCTGGCAGGAAGAGTCACAAAACATGGAAAAGATCTGGAGGCAGAGAGAGCAAGGGAACATAGGCCTTGGTCAGAGCTGCCTGGATGGCATGAGCCTCTGAAAGCCTTGTCTTTGGGCTGCTCCTTGGGGCTGAGGGAGCAGCCAGACTTCCAGGCTCAGTCCTCAATTTCCTCGGTCATGTGGGATCTGCTGGGCTCCAGACATCCCTCAGCAGCAGTGTTTTGTGGGCAGATAATGCCTGGCTGCTTGTTAAAGACTGTAACTGTCCTGACTACAGGGCAGTTCTGCAGTTCTTGATCCCTCCTGAAGTATTTTTGCCATGGACAGGAGCCAGTGGGATCATGTGCTCGGGATTCAATTCCCAGCTCCTGCCGTCACAGGCCTGGGCACAGCACACAGGCTCCAGGAGTTATTTACAGCAAACCAGCCAAGCCCTCTGGCAGAGCAGCTGCTGAGTGCCAACGCCAACGGCGAGTGCTGAGGCCAGGATCTTCCTCCCCATGACCAGCACTGCTGCAAAAGCAGCTTCTTCAAGCCCTGTCTTGCCTGGGACTCAGCCTTAATCCACCCCTGCAGAGCAGAGGAGAGGAAGTGACCACACTTGCTTGGGCTGCTCCGTGGTGAACACACAATCACAGAATATCCTGAGCTAG
>VZRX01002819.1:29120-41569 GCA_013398075.1 Notiomystis cincta
GAGGAAATTTTGGCCAAGGGAAGGAAGGGAAAAGGAAAAAAAAAAAAAAACCCCCCAAACAAACAAACAAAAAAAAAACCACCCAAAAAAAGCCCTCAGAGGAATAAAAGAGCCCCCCAAGCCCAGGCTCCCGCTCCCATCAGATTAGGGAAGCCGAAATAGCCAAGTTGGCCCAGAGCGGGAGCGGGACTGGCACGCGCGGGCTTTGATCCGCCCCCGCGCCCGGGAAGGTGCCCGGGACGGGGATCAGACACCCCAGGGAGGAGGAATTCGCAGGGGAGGGTTTTGCGGTGTGTGTGAGCACCCCCGGACCCCCGGCAGCCCCCCCGGCCCGGCTGTGGGGTGGGATTTGGTGTCCGAGTGGGATCTGCGGGAGGGATGGGCTCAGCCCGACCCCAAATCCCACCGGGATCTCTTGGTGGTCATTGCTGGGTGCAACCCCCAAAAATCACCCAGAGCATGGCCAGAAAGTCCAGGGAGGGGATTCTTCCCCCTCTGCCCCGCTTTGTGAGACCCCAACATCACAAGGACCTGGAGCTGCTGGAATGAGTCCAGAGGAGACCATGGGGCTGCCCCAAGGGCTGGAGCCCCTCTGGAGCCGGGCTGGGAGAGCTGGGAATGTTCACCTGGAGAAGGGAAGGCTCCAGGGATACCTCAGAGCTCCACCCAGGGCCTAAAGGGCTCCAGGAAAGCTGGAGAGGGACTGGGGACAAGGCCTGGAGGACACAGGGAATGGCTTCCCAGTGCCAGAGGGCAGGGCTGGATGGGATATTGGGAAGGAATTCCTGTCTGTGAGGGTGTGGAGGGGCTGGGCTGGAATTCCCAGAGGAGCTGTGGCTGCCCCTGGATCCCTGGGAGTGTCCAAGGCCAGGCTGGACAGGGCTTGGAGCACCCTGGGACAGTGGAAGGTGTCCCTGGGCACGGTAGGGGTGGCACTGGGTGGATTTAAATCCCTTCCCACCCAAACCATTCCATGATTCCGGCCTGGCTGTGCCTCGCAGGGGGATGTGTGGGTCAGGTGTGAGCAGTGCAGGCCCACGTGCCCCAGGGCCGTGGTTATTGCTGGTGACCACAGCCTGGGTGGTGGCAGCACTGGGAATGTGCCAGCGCCTCCCAACCACCAAAGGAAACGATCCCAGTCCCCAAAGGCGACACAGCAGCGGAGCCTCCCCAGGGACTCATCCCAAGGGAAGGTTCCGGTGCAGGCTCCGCTCTCATCTGCACAGAATTCAGGCTACGGGCCTTTAAATGACTGAATTAGGCAAAATTTGGTGTTTTTCCAAGAATCCTCCGGAAATCTGCTGCTGGAAAAGCAAACTCATCTTAAAGCTACACACACATAGGGTGAGCAAGTTTTCCACTCTCAAGGAGTGGGATGGAAAAGACCTTTCCAGTCCTACCCAGCCCTTTCTTCTGGCCAGGTCGAGCTTGTTCCTCGTGCTGGAATCTCAGGGGCTTTGTGGGAACCTCTCATAGTTCACTTTTCCCAGGGGTTCTTGCAGCGTTTTGGGGATGCCCCATCAGAGCTGGGGGTGATGGGGGAGCACCAAGGCAGCCCAGATCCAGGGGGTGGATGTGAGGAGATCCTGGTGGAGCTGCTGGGAAGGACTGGGCTGGTGACAAAGCCCAGGGCACCAAACACAGGTGTGGCCCAGGAAAACAGGTGTCACAAGTGGCATTTGAGCGGTGCCACCATCACAGCCAGGGGCACAAAGCGCCCTTCTCCCTCTGCCCCTCGAGCCTGAGCCATCCTCATCCCTCCCTCCTCCTCCTCCTCCTCCCGCTCCAGCACCGCTTCCCACCCCAGCAGTGCCGTTATCCCACCGAGGAGGCGGAGGATGCTCCAGGGGGTTCCTGGCCGGATCCTGTGCCGGACAAATCCCACCCCAGCCCTCCCCCGGCCGGGCCAGCAGCGGGCCAGTGGGTCAGGGTGACTCACGCGGCAGCCACCTCCTCCGGGAGCTGGCCCGGAATTGCGACACCGTGGGGCTGTAAAAGGCAGCCAGCGCCGAGCCCGGCATCCACGCAGCTTCCTAACACACCCCTGGGGTTGCTATCAACATCCCTGTTGTTCTTAGCAATCGCATCCATCATTTCTCATCCCGGCTTTGCGGCAGAGGCCCGGGGGCCGGGAGCCGGGGTGTGACCGCGCGGGACGCGATTGCAGCGCTCCCCGAAAGGGGCTTTGGGGTGCAGCCACCCCCCGGCTCCCCGGGCTCCAGAGCAGGGCGAGCACAGCCCTTGGCACGAGCTGCTGCAGCCAGCATTGGTTCAGCCCTCATTTTATCCAACTTTCGTTTTATTCAACCTTCATTTAATTCAAACTTCATTTTTTCCAACTTTCATTTTATTCAACCTTCATTTTTTCCAACTTTCGTTTTATTCAACCTTCATTTTATTCAACTTTCATTTTATTCAACTTTCATTCTATTCAACCTTCATTTTATCCAGCTTTCATTTCATTCAACCTTCATTTTATCCAGCTTTCATTTCATTCAACCTTCATTTTATCCAACTTTTATTTTGTATCTTCCTCGACTTCCTCTCTTCATCGAGCCCCTGGTGCGACCCTGCCGGGGATGCAGAGGGAAGGGGTAGCAGGGAAACTCCTCCATGGAATTTCTTGGCAAAGCCACCAGCCCCAACTCCCAAATCCAGCGCTCCAACCCACACCAGGAGTGTCCTGGCAAAGCCACATCTCCCGTGCCCTCCCGCAGCAGCTCGGCTGCATTTTGGGAAGGGACCCCAGCATCCTGCATCCCATTCCCACTCTCAGCTGCCTCCACAATCCCACAGGTGTTTTATTAAAACAAAAAAAAAAACCCAAACCAACAAAATCCCTCTCCTTTTTCAACACGAATGTTTTGTCTGAGGTTTCAAAACCCTCCCAGTGTCATCACAGCCTCCGCCCCGCTGGCTTGGACCCCTCACCTACATCCTGCAGGAAAGGTGCAGATGGGCACAGCAGCCGTGCCAGCAACGCCTAAGCCAGGCAGGGATCTGTCTCTCGCTGGAAATCCACCCAGCAGAGCCTCCCTCTTTGCACCGGGAGATTCTGGCACTGGGAATGCCATCCTTGGGCTGCCAGGAGAGAGGCAGGAGCCTGGAAAGGTCCCTGCCAGGGATGGTTGGGGTTATGGAGTGCAGGGTTTTATTTCTAGATTATAAAAAAAAAAAAAAAAAAAGAAAAAAAACCTTGCAAAGAGCCAGGCAAGGAGGTGATTTATGTTTATTTTGCTCAGTTAATAACCCGTGGCACGTCCTCCCCTGCGGCGTTAGGGTGGATCAGACAAAGCTGCATTTAAATTACAACCGTGCCCGATATTTATTTTTTAATATATTTTTATGGTCGCCTTCCCCATTTATCGTGAGCTACAAAAATATCCAGGCCATGCCAAGAGCTGCCTAAGAATCCTGAAGGCTCTGGGGGTAAATCCTTGGAGTTCAGACCCTGCAAAAGTGGGAGAGGCTCTTCAGATCCGTGTTGGAGAGGTGACATCCCTGGGCCTGCTCCAACCTGAGCCTCCCAAGGGTGGCAATGGGAGCCCTCCTGCTCCTTGGGGACCCTCAGCAAGTTTTCCCAGGAGTTCTGATGAGCCTCAGGGAGTTTTTTGGGATGAGGGTGTGCAGTCAGTGTTGGTCAGTGCCTGCTGGGACAGGGTGTTCTGGCACAATTTTGGGATTAAAATCACCCGGTTTTGGTGCCTGTGTCAGTCCCCAAACACGTAAATCCATCAGTGAGATCCCAACCCGCCCAGGCTGAGCCTTCCTGAGGTTCTGGATCTGCCCTGAAAAGAAGTTCCCTGTAGAAGGAAAAGTACATTTTCCACTCTTTTTCTACCTGGATGTGGCTCAGACTGTGGTGTTTTATCAACTTCTCAGCTGCAGACTGACAGGGAGCAAGCCAAGTGTCACCTGGAGTGGTGAAATTCCATTAATATAACATTGAATAAATTAAAATAATGGGGTCTGGCTGTGGGTAGAGGGGTCAGCAGCTGGAGATGGGAATGATTCCATGTATCCCAGCCTGTGCTGTTGTCCAGGTCCCCTCCTTGGGGACATTCCAGGAGCCTGTGAGAGGAGCAGGAGGCTCTGGAGTGAGGATTAACTCCTGTTCTTTACATCCATAGGAAGTGTCTAGGCAATGAGGATCTGGGCGGGAAGTTTGGAAGTTTGGATGGAGACAGAGGGTGTTTGGAGCAGGGAAATGCTGGGAATCATTCCTGCCCCGGGTCTGAGATGGCCTGGCCACGTCTCCAGCTGTGCCCGGAGAGCGAAACTGGCTCTGAGCACGAGCTGAGGGCCCTGAGTCATCCCAGGATCCAGGAACTGGGGCTGTGGGGAAGCACCAGAGCGGGATAAGGTTTGGGGTTGGGAAAGCTGAGCCGCTTCCAGCAGGAAGGGGAGGTTTCTCTGGATTTGGGGTGTGATGGGATCCAACCTCTGCAGGGTCTTGTCCCCACGTTAAGTCATTCCCTGCCTCGGGAATGCTGTTGAAACACTTTGGAGTAATAGAGCAGCCAGGCAAGACCCTTCCCCAGGAGGCCTTTCCCATCCTGGCTGCAGGTGACATTCCCACCTTGGTTCTTCCATGAGCTCTTTCCATATTTCTCTGTATTTCTTCCTCTTTCTGCCGGTTTCTCTCCCGAACGGAGAGACCCACGACAACCCAGCGGCACTGCAGGGCTGCCCTAACGGGATGCGACACTTCTCGTCACAGAGGGACCGGCGGGCTCGGGGCTGCCGGGCTCCTTCGGGCACCGAGCCCCGGCCCGGCGGTGCCGGGAAGAGCGAGGGTGGGCTGGAGCCGAGCCGGAGCCGAGCCGGAGCGTCCCGTGCCCAGATCCGGCGGCAGGATGCCCGGGGAGCGAGCCGCTGGGCGAACTGAGGCTGAGCTGCCAAATGCCGGAGTTTGGGAGTGCTGGGAGCTGGCCGGGCCCTGCCCTGCTCCCTCCCGGCCTCCCTGCGCGCGGGGATAATTGGAGGGAGAGTTTCTCTTGGATCGGCTCTTTGCTCACATGCTTTTTGTTGGAAAGCAGGACGAGCCTGAATGTTCCTGGGAGCTGCGGGAGGAGTGGTCCCCCCACTGCTGCTGGCTTTGGCGGGGAGGAGGAAACCCCAAAACCTTCACCTTCCTCTGCAAGGACACGGTGGAACAGATCCATATGCACCTGCAATTAGCATCCCATCCTTTTATTCCCCGTCCCAGCCTCCGCGCCGCTCGCAGGGAAGCTGCGTTGCCATCCCAGCGGCTCTGCCCTTCCCGGGATGCTCCCCTGCGCTCGCTGAGCCAATTCCTCCATGCTGACCTCATTACAAAGATCACAGGAATTGAGGAGAACAAATCTGGGCTCCCGCTGGGCCGGCTTTGAAGCCGCTCGGCCCCGCCAAGCCGCTCGGAGCCGCGCAGGAGGAGCCCCGCGGCTCTGGGATCAGTTTCCCCCCTCGGGTGATTGTCGGTCAATGCCGGGCCGGCCCCTCGGCTGCTTCCCATGGGATGCAGCCCCCGCACCTGGCCGAGTCCCCCCCGGCGTCCCGGGGTCCCCGGGGCCGGGTTGGGACGCGCTCCAGGCGAGGCAGGAGCAGCCCAGCCCTGCTCGGCTGCACTTCCCTGGGTCCCATCCGTCATCTGTTTGTCCTGGTCCCCTGCCAGCGATTGTGCCGATTCCCACACCCACTTTCCATAACCCTCCGTCCTCGCCCGGGCGAATCGCTGGCGAGAGCTCGCCACCCATCCCTTTCCCCTCCTCTCCGATGGGATCAGACACGTTCTGGAGAGGGGGAAGAAAGGGAAGGGGGTGAAAAGAAAACAAAAAGATCAAGAGGAAAACACAACGTGACTCACTGCCTTTAATTTATTTGTGTTTATTTATTTATTCCCACCACCACCACCCTCCGCTGCGACGTGCAGGCAGCACCGAGGGCTGGCCGTGAGCTTCCAGGGAGCCTCGCTCGGTGTCCAGGGCACCAGGAATGAGAGGGATAAAATTCCCCACTCTTCTGGCCAAGGCAGAGGTCGCGGAGAGGAGCTCCTGGCGCTCGAACCGTGCGGCGCAGATTTTTCAGGCTGCCCAGGTCTCTGCACGAGCATCCCGTGCCCCGCCAGCTCTCGACACCACCCGGCACAGACCGGAGGGTGGGAATATCTAATTCCACCTCCTACACCGTGTCCTCGGCAGGGGAAAGAGAGAAAGAGCAGATAAAAGGCTGGGAAGCTCAAATGGTGTCATTAGGAACTATTAATGCTCTCATAAAAGGGCATTAATAAACGCGGCAGCTCATCAGTGTCCATTAGCTCGGCTCGTGGCAGGGATCTTCGGGAGCTGCCGGAGTGTGATGCTCCCCTCGCCCTCACCGGCGTGTCAGCAAAGGGGAAAGGGGCTGCAGGGGGGGTTATTCCTCCTATGAACCACTCCCTCCGCAAAAAACAAGGAGAAAATGTCGCAGGGCGTCACACCCCACCTCTCCAATCCCTCCCGAATCCCGGCAGCCGTGCCCAGAGCTTGCTCCGTGCTCCCAGGATGGCTGTTTACTATTAAAGAAAAAAAAAAGGCAGGGTTTGGAGTGCTCATCCCGACTTTCTCCCTCCCGCCCTCTTCCTGTTCTCGCCTCTTAAAAAGGAGCTTTATCCTTTGACTCTCCCATGCCCGGGGCTAGTGAGAACCCGCAGCATCTCGGGGCGAGCAGGCAGCCCACATCAGCGGGCCGGGAAGCAGGGAGGAGGCCCGGCCTCTCCCGATAAGCCCCTGGCAAAGCCAGGAATAGCAGCGCGGTCCCCGCACGGGAGCGTTCCTGCCAGGAGCAGAGAGAAACCCGCAGTCCCTGCCTTTGAAGANGCTGGAGGGCTCGGGCACATGTGCACATCTGGGCGGAGGAGGCGCGGGCCCGGGTGGGTGGGCTGGCGGTGCACATCTGGACGGGCGCTGTCGAGCATCTGCGCGGGGCGGGCGCGCACATCTGGAGCGGGCTCGCACATCTGGGCAGGGACACAGCAGCCGGCACAGCCCCAGGGCCCCGTGCGTCCCCTCCGGCACCCCCGCGCTCCGCCTCCCCCTCCCGCTGCGATCCCAGGCATCCCAACCTGCCCAAAACCTTACTCATCACCTCCCCGCAACCGGGATATTTTCGGCCCCGGCTGCCAAGGTGGCTGCCCGGCGTTGGGGAGCCGATATCCCAGGGTCTGAGCGAGCGGGCTCTTGGCTCCCCGGTGACCTTTGGCGTGCCAGGGGCAGCTGGCAGGAGGCTGTCACCGGCCGTGACTCAGTGCGGAGCAGGTTCCTTTGGAGGGAAAGGGAAGCTTTGATCCCGGGGAGCCGAGGCACCAAACCCTGTTCCCCGCGTGTGCTTTTGCTGGGAGTTATCTGAGGCATCTCTTTTTTTCGGGATAATAACTCCCAGGGCAGGTTAGGACGGAGGAGCCCTGGCAGCGGAGCGTGTGTGGGCAGGACTGGAATAACGGGTGCCGTAGGAGAGGATTTACGAGCGCCGGCAGCAGCGCTGGGAGGTTGGGAATGGCCGGGAATAGCACAGCAGGTCAGGGGTGAGGTGGGATGTGCGGGGCCAGGATGTGGATGCAGCTCCTGTTATCCACCCAGTCCCCACTGGTGTCCCAGGAAAGCCTCCCTGTTCCCGGGAATCATCCCAGGATGGGGATGGAGAGCCAAGCCTCCGGTGGGACTCGCTCTGCGAGCGGCAGTTTCTGTTGAGAGCAAGGCCAAAGCTTTGCCGTGGGAATGCTGGCGGGAATCACCACAATCCCACCTGGAATGGGCCAGCTCTCCCAAACACCGGTGTGCTGGGCAGTGCTGAGGCTTTTAATGGAATCATTGTGGCTTTCCCGGTGTGCCACAGCCTGGATCCCTGGCCTGGATCTCTGGGTCTCCGTGTGCAGGTGACAGCAGTGTCACCTGTGTGCCAGAGCATTGTGGATCGAGCCCTCAAACCCCAAACAGCCAAAGAAAAGCCCTGGCAGGCTCCTTCCCACCCATCCCAGAGAAGCTCCTGAATGATCTCTACAAGGAAAACACACAAAATGCTGGAAAAGGAATCCCTGGGGAGAAGTGGGCACAGCTGGGGGGGCAGGAGGGGTCCATCCCCACAGGTGTTTCCTCTGAGGATTTCAGATTCATCAAACCTCCCTCTTTTTGTCCTTTCAGGGTTCGGATCTGAGGGTTGGGAAGATCAGAGGGAAGGTCCTGACAAGTGAGTGCAGACCCCGAGTGAGGGGACGGGGTCTCAGCCAGCTGGGACGAGGGGGTGGCAGTGCTGGCTGGGGTGGGCACACCCCAGGACACGAGGGGGGGACACAAGGTGGGGACATGAGGAGCTCCCCAGGGCACAGCTGGGTGCTGTCTGAAATAGGAGCCACCTTTTCTCTTATTTTTTTCTAGAGGCAAAAGTGGTTTAAAAACTCCCGAGTGGTTGGAAAGGCTCCAAACCAGTGCAAAAAGACGGGGGGAGGGATAAAACCCAGAAGAAAAACACAAGATAAAAGCGGGTGAATCCCGACAGCTCCTGTGATGTTGCACGAACAAAGACTTTCGGTTCCAAAGGGGCCAGACGTGGCTCGGGGAGGTCACACCCCAGGGGAGAGGGGCTGGGGGCTCACCTGGCTGCAGGTGATGAGCCCTGGAGGAGCTTCAGCCTCTTGTCCCTTGGTGTCACATCCTCCTGTCCCCGATGGAGAGCGAGGGGTGGCCGTGCTGTGCATTGGGGGGGTCTTCCCATGGATGTCCCTTTCCCAGGGACAACCAATCCTCTCTGTCCCCAGCAGCTGGAAGTGCCCTGAGCCAGCTGCTGGCCCCACCCTGAGCCAGCTGCTGGCCCACATCTGGGCAGCTGTGCACTGCTCCTTCCCAGCCTGGGGCAGCCCAATGCACTGGTGGGGATTGGGGGTCTCAGGCTTGGCCCCCCCGGCAGGTCCCCAGCGGGGGGGGGGAATGCAGAGATGAGAACGGGGAGGGAGGAGAGGTCAGGGTGATCCAGGATTCGTGAGGGGCTGGTCTGGGTGGGCACCGTGGCCACTCTGCCCCTGGAACCCCCGAGCTGATGCATGGTGAGGGCTCACAGTGCAGGGAGCTGGGTGGGAGAGTTAATCCCGGCCTGGAAGAGGTGGCGGGTGCCCGGCTCCGGGGGGAATTTCGGCTCGGGGGGATGCTCAGCCCGTCTCCTCTGCATCCCAGGTTACAGCCGGCCCAAGCCCCCGCGCTACAGCGGCTACCACCGCTACCAGTTCCGCCTGTACCGGCAGCCGACACACGAGACCATCGCCCTGAGCCCCGAGGAGCAGGACTCGCTGGGTAAGGACCCGCTGTGCCCCCAGTCCGGGCCCCGAGGGGCTTTTCCAGGGGTATCGATAATGCCGAGTGCTCCGGCGGGCTGGGGAGGCTCCCTTGGTGCAAAGGGATCCTTGCAGGGGACGCGGATGAGGTGTTAAATCCCTGCCAGGCGGCGGAAACCCTCGGGAAAGGTCTGCTAACGGCCTGGCTAGCGGGATCGGAAGCAGGGAGAGATGTGGGCTGTGAAATGCAGCCCTCGCTGGCACATCCCCCCCGTCCCGAGCCGCGGGAGTTGCATCACCGGCACCTCGGAGCAGGAGGATAAGGATCAGCCGCGGAGAAGGTTTAGCAAGGGATTGCTCAAACCGGGCTGACACAACGCCCGCCAACTCCCAGATCCCAAACTCCCTTCCACTGCCTCCTCCCAAAATCCTGCACGGCAGGGATGGAGCGGCCGAGACCCCTGAGACACCAGGGCACCGTTCCTGCCCTTCCCTCCTGGGGCACGGGGCAGCCTGCCGGACCCCGGGGTGGGCGAGGATCCGCCGCGCCCGGTGCCAAGCGTGGGCTCCTCCCTGCCCTGCCTGGAACGCGGGGCTCTGTGGCTCACGTGGCCTCCACCAGGGAAATTTCAAAACTTTCCCAGCTGGGACCACATGAGCAGGGCTCGACGGGCAGGTCAGGTCGGTGCGTCTGGGCTGTGCTGCCTGACTCACCCCGTGCCTGTTAACCCGCACCGCACAGCCCGGCATGGGGGGCTGGCTCCGGGGGGCCCTGGGACAGCCCCCGACCCCCCCCCGGCACGGAGCCGTGGTGCTCATCCCAGGGCCGGAGCGGGATGCGGCTGCCGCGAGTCTCCCTGCGGGTTCTCCCTGCCCGTGGCTCTGTTTTCCGGCTCATTAGCTCCGCTTCTTAATGACACCGCTGATGTCACCCCCCTGCCAGCGGAGCCGGCCCTCATTCTGCTCGGAATGTGTGTCATCCCCACGTTTCCAACCGCGGCATCCCGGAGCTGGGAAGGGACGCTGGGACACCCCCCAAGGAGCTTTTTCCGCCTAAATCCTCTTATTAGCAGGATATGTGGCTCCAGCTCCCCAAATTTCGCCCCCTGAGGAAGGTCCCCGCCACTCCCCCGTCCCAAGGCCGGGCATTCCCCAGCCGGCGCTGTCTCCAGCCCACCCGAGCTTCCCAGCCCTTCCCGCACTTCCTGGGAAAGACCCGGCGGATATTTTGCCGCAACATCCGATGCCTGAGCACCGTTTGTCAGGCAGCTGCGGGGGTCTGGCAGGGGCTGGTGTTTAACGAGCTGGTTGAAGGTTATTTTTAACCATTTCACTGCTGCATCACATCCTTGGCCTGCCCAGGAGGCGCTGCCGCAGTGGGACACGGACAGCCCGTCACCTTTACTCCCAGGGAATGAGCCCTGAAAGCAGCCAAAGGAGGAGATTTTGGTGTCTCAAGGGTTTTAAATAAATCCATCCCCAAGGCAGCGGGATGAGCGCCAATGGATCCACTGGTGCAGCCAGCCCTGCATGGCTGAGCCCTGCGGCGCTAAGGCAGCGCACGGGGGAGAGGAGCAGACACCTTTGGCAGAAGGTGGGAACAGGGAGGGGGTGACCCCAATCCCGAAGGATCACGGATGAGAACCCAGCCGGCTCCTCCGTGGCTCTGCCTCGCTCCTCTCCTGCAGCAGAAGCGGTGCAGGCTCTCCCGGCGGTGCCGCAGGCACAGTTCGCATCCTTGCTCGGAATTTCCCATCTTATTTGGCCTCAAATGAACCCTTTCTTGCTGCTTTTACTCCGTCCTACATCTGGTGACGGCGACATCTCTGTCTCACCAAGGCTGGGGACACCCATCATCGCCAACATGTCCTGCCCGGGCACAGGGAGCAGGACTGGCCCATCCCAGCCTCGGGGTGCATCCATCCTCCAGTGCTGCATCCCTGTGCCGTGCATCCCTCCCTCGGACAGCTCGTCCCCTGGCAGAGCTGAGCCCAACGTTTCTGCTCAGCTCCCAGAAAAAATTCCCTCCTGGCACGGGATGCGTTTGGGAGGCCAGGCCGGGGAAGGTCCCGGGCCAAGCGTGGCCGAGCCGGGGAGGTGACAGGGAGGTGACAGGGACGGCAGGAGCTCGGCCGGAGCCTCCAGAAGAGGGCACTAAACCAGGACCTGCCCGCGTCGCCTGTCCCTGCTCCTGGAAAAGATCCCTGGGAATGTAAAACGCGAGGGGCAACGGTCAGCGTGGAAAACAAATCCCTGTTTCTTCTCCCTCCTTGCCTGGCTGTGCGACTCCAGCAGCTCAGAGGGAGCGGGGACCTTCCCACGGCGGCTCCAGTGCCCACCCGGCTGTGGGGTTGTCCTGGCTGGGACGGCACCGTCGGGCACACGTCGGGTCCTGGAAGGGCTGCAGGACCTGGACACGTCCCCCTGTCACTCGTGGCAATGTGGAAATCAGTTGTTTATGGCCGAGGTGTTTCTCCAGGGCGGCTCTTGAGCAAAAATCCCGTTTCATCAGGAAAAAAAACCCACCCTGATCCTTCTCTGTGAGGGTTTCTGATCAATCCTGGCACCAGCCAGCTCTGTGTGACCTCGGGCAAACAACTCAGAGCCTCAGTTTCTCCTCTGGAGTCTGATTCACTTCAGCTTTTGACCGTGCCACTGAATTGTCACCGAGCACCAGCTCTGTCCCCACTCTGGACTAAAGGTGGGGACATTTGGGGTGTCCCCGCGGCTCTTCCTGCCACTCACCCCACTTCCCTCGCAGCCAGGAGTGTCACCAGCCGTGGCTGTGTTTTGGGGAGATGCGAGATAATAATTTGTGGTCTGCGAAACGTCACAGCCGCCGTCGCATCCCGAGGCGGCAGCGCTCGCCACAGGTCTCGATCCACGGGAAATCCCTCAGCCAGGGGAATTCAGGCACCCACCAGACCCCGGTTGTGGTGCTGGGCAATCAAAGTTCCCCCACAGCTTTCATCGAGAGGGATCTTTAATTAGCACAAAATCTAGAGGCTTAATTGCACCTGAGTCCATCCCTCTGCTTCTGCCTTTTCCCATCAGCTCCGGCGAGCTGGGGAGATGCTCCGGCATTCCCAGAGCTCCTCCTGGTCTGGAAAGATGTTTTACAACCGGGAATGGATTTTTTCCTCCCAGAAATTTTGCCTCCGGGAAGCAA
>VZRX01002820.1:754-14502 GCA_013398075.1 Notiomystis cincta
GAATTTGGGAAAGCTTCTCATGTTCTGAGCACAATGGTCTCATAAAAGCTGCACCTCTATTGAGATCTCTGGAGCAAAGCGTTCCGGGTCAGGCTCAGGAGCTCTGAAATCACCCAGCTCATTCATAACTGCTCAAGATCGCTCCACAGCTGAGTAATGTGAACTTGGCACCGAAATCCAGCTGAATGACCACTGTGACTGTGACACTTGACTTGACAGGCACGTGTGCAGACCTTCTGTAATCGTAGCTGGGTGCCCAGCCCTGACATCGGCTACGTGGTCTCCCTGATAACGAAACAAGGCACCCAGCCTTTATCAGGCTTTTTAATCCTGCATTTGATGAGGCCCAGTGTGTGGCACGAGGGCACTTATCAGCTCTGCCAGGGCTTACACAGAGCCAGGGCTGGCGAATAATTTTGCAATCCATCAGAATTTCTGAAACTCTTGAGAAAAAGTGTGATAAGGTGGCACGTAACGAATGCCTCTCCCTCCTGCCCTAAAAGGCAAGTGGGTAATTACAGCCAGAGTCTCTCAAAACCTGTTTTTCTCACTCCATTGCATGCTCTTCCTGCATCGCTGAGAGGTGGTGGGGCTTGCAGGGGAGCAGCATGCAGCTGGAGCTGCATATGTGAATGCCATGCAAATCACTTCGCTGTGGATGTGTCATCTGGGTCCTGGAGCTGGAAACTGACTCCTGGATCTCTTTCCAGATGAGCGGCATGTTCGAAACCTGGCTCGACAGCCTGGTGTCCGCCCTGCAGGAGAGGGAGAAGGAAGCCAACGTGGTGGTGGTGGACTGGCTCTCTCTGGCCCACCAGCTCTACACCGATGCCGTGAACAACACGCAGATCGTTGGGAAAACCATAGCGAGGCTGCTTGACTGGTTACAGGTAGGGCAAGCTGCGAGCAGCCTCTGTTGCAATGCTCGCTGCAGGACTGTTGCACAAGGCTGCAGAGGGCTCACCAGCGGGGCAGGCTCAGCTGTAACACCCAGCCCAGGGCTTGCCCAGATGCTGCCTCAGAGCTGCAGAGCTGCCTCCCTTGCAGAGAGCTTGGGTCAGTGGTGCTGAAGCGCTGCCTGAGCAATGCGGGCTCGGGAGCTGGGTGTTCACAGCCAGCACTGGCCTGGCAGAAGGGCGGGGAAGGACAAGGAGAGGTCCATGGTGCTGCACTTGGCATCTGAGCCCACGGCCAGTGCTGAGTCTGCTGGCAGCTCCCAGGGGAAAGTTCTATTCTTTATGATAAGGAATATCATAACTGAGGCTGGAACATGGGTAAACCACAAGTGCCATCCAAACCGTTCCACTTGTCTTGATGAAGTATGAAACAAAGCTTGCTTATCTGCAGTCTCTTCTTGGAACTGGGCTTTTTACTCCTGCAGGCAGAAGCAGCACTAGGTGCCCTGAGAGACAGGGGATCAAACTCTCACATTTTCTTTTCCTTGCAGGAAAACCCCCTCTTCAAGCTTGAGAATGTCCACCTGATTGGGTACAGCCTGGGTGCCCATGTGGCTGGCTTTGCTGGTAACCACGTCCACGGCACCATAGGCAGAATTACAGGCAAGTCTCTCCTCTGTCCTTCCTGGCAGCGAGTTTCCCCGAAAGGCTTGTTTCCTGTGTTGCTACAATGTTGTTTTGGTGTTATTCTCCCAGAAATGACAAGTTTTCTACTTGGGGCAGCAGTGGAAAGCGCAGGTCTCTTCACATCAATTATATCAGAGCTTCAGTGAAAAAAAACTTACCCAGGACAAACTGGTCCTGGGTTCATTTGAATTTAAATGTGGGTTCAAAACAAGTCCAGCTCAAGCTCTTATTATCCAAATGCTATTCCTCTGAGTGATAGTGTTTTTGTAATTATAGCTCATAAACTAATGGAAGTGAAAGCAATTGGGTGCTGTTTGTCCCACAGGATGTCTGATTTAAAAAAAAAGAAAATCTAACAACTCTAACCCCTCATTCTGGAAATATCTGAAGAGTTTGCTTCCAGCTCCAGAGGAAAGCTGATTTCAACATGTGAGAACTTAGGGCATGGTACAAGGGGTTGCATTAAGCATTTAAATGTGACACTGGCAGTGAGAATTCCACAGAGCCTAGCAATCAATGTCTGTATTTAGTTAATGAGGAAAAAAAATCACCTTACAGTCAAGTTGTAGAAATACTCTGGAGTGCAGCTTCAGTTTGGGGGTGAGGCTCAGGGTTTAACAGAGCATCCCAAACCCAGCATGGGATCTCAGATGTAGGGATTTCCTGGCTGCTGCTTAAATTGTGCTAGTCTCTCCATATGTGCAGTCTGAAAACAGACTAAATGTCACCGAGGCAGCTTTGGCTGCCAGCTGTCCCTGGGGTGTTAAACCTCTTCTGGTGTTTGGAGCTGTCTCTTGAACCATCTTTTCACTGTGACCTCGTGAAGGCTCTTTGCTCCCAGCTGGCAGTCTGATCATGGTGCTGCTCTTGGGCTGTGCTGCCCCACACACAGGGGGACCAGGACATCTTTGTCTGTTCCCTCAGCAAGCCCACGGTGAAAACATCTTGGGGGAGAGTGCCAGCAACGAGGCTGGGCCTGTCTGAGCATCAGCTGGTGGGGACCTGCCAGCAGCAGCCTTCTGGCTGTATTCTCTGTGAAACAGCCCACTTTCTTACCTGGCCCCTCGTGCTCTGTCTCTGGCTCCAGGCTTGGATCCTGCTGGCCCCATGTTTGAAGGAGTGGACCCCAGCAGGCGCCTCTCCCCCGATGATGCCAACTTTGTGGATGTCCTTCACACCTACACCAGGGAGACACTGGGTGTTAGCATCGGGATCCAGATGCCTGTGGGACACATTGACATCTACCCCAACGGGGGAGACTTCCAGCCTGGCTGTGGTCTAAGTGATGTCTTGGGAGCCATTGCCTATGGGAGTAAGTTCTCTTTACCTTTTGCCTCTGGTCAGTGTAGACTTCTCACAAATAGACTTGGGTTGATGATGGGGGATGATCTTTCTTGTAAAAGCAAGGAAACAATTTTTTTTTTCCTTCTAAACTGTCTGTACTACTGGAGATAATTGCTAGAAAGTACAGCTGCTTTTAACTCTGAGGCACATTCTCAGTCCAGCACATATCATAATCTGTGGTCTTCTTATGCTGGGACTAGGATCCTCTGAAAGCTCTTCATGGTAGGGGCTAAGGGAGCATCTCCCACTAACCTCCTGAACTTCTGCTGTTGGAAAACCGCTCAAGTTTGGCCACACTCAGCTCACAGTGGGCTGCAGAAAAGCATAGCTCACTTTACCTCAGGGGGTGACAACTGCTAAAACCGGGCGTATCCCTTGCGACTCTGCCTCTGCAGCGATCGGTGAAGTTGTTAAATGCGAGCACGAGCGGTCCGTGCCCCTCTTCGTGGACTCCCTGGTGAACCAGGACAAGCAGAGCTTCGCGTTTCAGTGCACCGACTCCAGCCGCTTCAAGAAGGGCATCTGCCTGAGCTGCCGCAAGAACCGCTGCAACGGCATCGGCTACAACGCCCGCAGGATACGGCACAAGAGGAACAGCAAGATGTACCTGAAAACCAGGGCGGACATGCCCTTCAAAGGTACACTCCGCCTCCCGGGAGGGGCAGGGCCTCCTGCGGGAGCAGCCTGCCAGAGCCGTGCTGGGCAGGGCGCGCAGGTGGAGGAGCAGCATCGCCCCGAGGCCGGAGCTCCGGTGTTGGCACCCGGCTGCCGCGCTGTCCTGTGGCCTTACTGAGCTCCCTCCTCGCCGTGGAACCAACCCACAGGAACTGCCTGCTGCAGTTCACCTGCTGTGCCTGCAAAGCTCAGCCTCAGAGCAGTGTAGGGGCTGGGGAGCCGTGCCCAGAGTGGACCTGCTGCTGTTGTTGTGTAAAGTTGTAAAATTTGAATTTGTAATCAGTAAGGGCAGGAAAAAGTGGTCAGTGCTGTCTCACTAGAGGGTGTGGGCTTTGCTAGCCAGCACTGTTTCACACAGAGAGTGCTGGGCAATGCTTCTTTCAGCACACTTGGTTCCATCTCTGCTCTCCCCTTTCTCTCCAGTCTACCACTACCAGATGAAAATGCATGTCTTCAGCTATAAGGGCCTGGGAGAGGTTGATCCCACCTTCTCTGTCACCCTCCACGGCACCAATGGAGACTCTGAGCCTCTCTCTCTAGAAATGTAAGTAATCTGCCTTTTGTGTTTTTACCTAGGTAAGAAGGCCACAGGGACTACACAGGATGGCAACATTCTTTTTCCTCTGCTAACACTGGCATTGCATCCCAGCAGCCTCACTACATCACCTTTCAAAAAAAGCTTTTCATTCAGCAGTTTAATAATAATATATTACTGGATGAATTGAGAACACTTTAATGTGCCCAGTCCTCTACATGTTAGCCTTTATGGCTCACTGTTTGGGTTGTTTTGTTGTTGTTTGGGGTTTTTTTGGTTGGTTGGTTGCTTTGTTTTTCCCCTCCACCACTTGGAGGTAGCCTCAAATGTCTCTGGAGGCAGTGCTGACCTCCCTTAGCCTCTCCCAAGAGAAAGGCCAGGCATGAAAACCACCTTTAAACCATGGAAGGATGTCCAAGCTGAGTACACCGTGGGTTGCATGGTTCGGGCTATCTGAGCTCCCGTCAGGGTAATCAGCAATCAACTGGTGACAGTTGAACGTGCAGCTCTTGATAAGCTGCAAGGGCTCTGTTAAAGTCCTGGCACGGAACAAAGGAGCACCTGGCATGCTTCCAAAAGGAAAAAAATGCTGAGTCTGTGCCTCTCTTTCAGGCTTGATCTGATTGGCCTCAACGCTACCAACACCTTCCTGGTCTATACGGAGGAGGACATGGGAGAACTTCTGAAAATAAAGCTCACCTGGGAGGGGACGTCTCAGTCGTGGTATGATCTGTGGAAAGAGCTGAGGAGCTACTGGTACAGGCCCCTGAACTCCTCCCAGGAGCTCCACATCAGACGAATACGTGTGAAATCTGGGGAAACACAGCAGAGGTAATAACTGCGCCGGGCTGCACGTGAACTGACTGAAACTTCAGCCCAGAACTGAGAGAAAAAAGCTGGTGTTTTGGATGTAGTTGGTATCCTGGCCTGCCTTTCGTTTTTGGTGTCACCAGCTAATGGTCCCAGCTGGTGCAGGAGAGCAGGTTACTGTGCAGCACGAGGCTGCAAAGAGGCTTTAGGCAAAACTGGTCACCACAGAGCACATCTGGGTGTACTTTTGCTTTATTGTGACACTGTGGCACCCCGTGGGGACTAAATTAACCTGCTTCAAGGTGGCTTAGGTTGTACCTGAAGTTTAAAATACTGAGCACCAAAAGTACTGAAATATGGGTGGTCGTGGCTGTTATTTACAGGCTAAATGTGCTGGTTTGGCACAACCAGCAGGACCTAAAACTGCAGCCAATGACACGGTGGCACCAACCCCTCAAGCTCTGCTCTGCTCCTTCTGGGATCTGGCAGGGGTTTGGAAATAGGTGATTTTTAAAGGTCCTTCCAAACCCAGCCCACATGCCTGGATGATGGAATTGACCATAGAATTCTGGTGGAAGATTCTCTACCATGCCAGGGATGATTTTTAAGGTCCCATCCCACCCAAATCGTTCTCTGATTCTATGATTCTCTGCAAATGGAAAGTTACCTGGGCATTCAAAAATTATTAAAACTGCCAAGCACATAGCGCTGCACTCCCACATCTTTTGTTAATGTTGTTCTAAAGGTAACCCAGATCTGTCAGAGCAGCAGTTGAAATTGATGATTTCTATCATTTCTCAGAGCTTTAAAAAAGCATCACCTGTCATCTGTAAGGTATTCTGCATCCTGGCTTCTCTGAAATATAGAAGTAGAAGCAAAGATGCCCAGTTAAAATACTGAAGTAGGAAATAAAACAGCCACTCAACAGGCTGCTGGTGTATCAAGATGCTCTGTGGGATGGATGTCTAATCAAACAACTTGTCCTAGAATTAGCTACAATCTGTATTACTTGTTAATTTTTAATCACAGAGACAGCAGATACCTTGACTTCTGATTCTTCCTCCTCCTAGGTTTGCTTTCTGTGTGGAGGACTCCCAGCTAACCAGTATATCTCCTGGCAAAGAGCTCTGGTTTGTGAAGTGCACAGAGGAATGGCAGAAAAGGTATGGAAATCAGTCAAGAGAAATTCTATCTGATGCATGTGGCTTGGCTGGGATGAGAGGAATATTTTCTTTTTTTGTTTTTAGACTCCTGAAACCTCTTTCTTTTCATAAAGACAATGAATTCTAGCCTAGGATTCACAACTATCAGACTTATTTTTCATGTATGACATACCTATTGCTAAGTAGGTGGTATTATGCACCCTTCTGACCTTGGATTGTCACCTTGTACCTTTACATGTTTACTGCCAGGTGGGTGTAGCACAGCCCTTGCTCCTAATTGTGGCAGGTGCTAAAACGAGGTGCCACCAGTGCCCCAGATCTGTGCTGTAGTGGAAGGGTAAGTAGGAGGCATCTATTACCTGCCCTGTAAAACAGGGGGAAGCTGGCAGGAGTGCAGGGCATTACCTCAAAGATCATTTTAGTCTGGTAGAAGACCTTGAGCTGCCCAGAAATCTCTTGGTTAAAGTTTGAGCTCAACTGCATGAGCAAGACTCAGCTAAGGATTTGCTGTGGTGTTACAGCCCTGACTCCTACAGCTTCATCTCCAGGTCTGCTGATCTCCTCTGGTTCAGGAGAGTGCAAACTCTTCCACTGCCAAAGCACCTCAGCCTTGCTTAACCTCTGGGGGACTTCCCAGACACAGAGAACAATCCTCAGAGCATGACTTCCAGAAAGTCTGGTGCCAGCAGTGACACCCTGATTGCCTCAGATGCCTCTGGTCATGTTTAGAATGAATTCCTGTTCATTTGCCTAAACGATACTTTCCTTTGGGTTCAGCCCAGCCTTTCGCCCTCTCTTAAATTTCAGTTTGTAGACTTGGAGCTTTGTCACTTCTAATCCAGGGGACAAAGTGCTTGTATGGGCTAGCAGAGCTCTGTGGAAGTCACGCTTTGCACAGCAGAGCTCCTGGGCAGCAGAGCTCGGCTCAGAAATGCGAGCTGGTCCCGTTCCAGGTTTGGCAGAAACCAGCAAGCTGTGCTATGCACGGTAGCAAACAATTCTGTGAATGAAACCCCTGTGCAAAAACTTGTTGCTCTGCCACAAGTCTCGAAAGATCAAGTAAACATTCCTGCAGGTACAATAAAAGGCTGTTTTGATATGCTACTTGGTAACCCCCATAAAACAGAATTACTGGCAGATGTGCCCTTCCTGCTTGCTTGTGCAGTGCAGCTTGTGCATGAGGCAGAGGAGCTGAGCTCAGCTCCAGCACACCATTTTTTCTAGGAAATGATCCTTCCTCCAAGAAATCATGAGTGATTACTTGCTGTTCAGCTCTCTGTTTCTGCCAAGTCAGTGCAACATTATAATTCCCTCCTTGGAGATCGAGCCTGCAAACATCTGTCCATCCCAAATGGAGCTGCACAGGCAGGGTCTAGCTCAAGCCCAGTAATTTCTGCTTGCAGCCTGCATAATGTGTGCTGCAGGCTCTCACTGAGTAGGTACTGGGCAAAGTGTGGCTTTGACAGAATAAAACACCAACCTGTGCTGTCCAAACCTGTTCTTGGCATTCCAGGAGTTCTTAGAAAGTCTTCATTACTCCTCTTAACTTCTGCATTTAACTAGGTATCTTTTTTGCTCTCTGTTTTCCCCAGATCTGTCTCGAATCTGCTCTGAAGGCTTCCCTAAAGACTCACAACCAAGCAACCCAGATGCATGAAGACCATGCAGGTAGCAAGATGCTCTGGGGAAAACCTGGCTTGGTAGCACTTAAAGAAAATAGCTCTTCAGGACAAAACATCTTGGACTGGATGCAAGAAACTGAGGAGCAATTGATGAACAGTGGTCTTAGACCTAGAATAACTAAAACTGCATTTTCCCTTTCCCAAGGAGACTGGTTTGTGCATTTAACCTTGCCTTGACCTGTTACACGCTGCATTTTCCCTTCCCTGCTCCCATTAGCCAGCACTATGGATGAGATCTTCACAGACTGAGGCCTCAGCAATGATCTTCTGGTCTGCCTGCCAGTGGAGTTGAGAAGAAAGTGACCACCCTAACTGCCCATCAGACCGTGGGTGACAGAGCTGCCAAGAACACATTAGCACCTAGGGTAGGAGTTACCATGGTCCTGTAGCACTGTGGGCTGTGGGAAGGTGAGACCAGCACAGGTCAGGTGTGTGGGGTTGTCCAGGGAAGGTCTGGGGATAAGCACAATGCCACTTAACTTCAAATTGTCCTTTGCTTGCCTTAAAAATAATCTGTTCTGAAACTGAAATGTCTATTTACCTGACATGTGGCCTGATAAGAAGGCAGGGCTCTGTCCTCCCTGTGCCTGGGGCGGGACAGGTGGTGGTGGTGGCAGCTGGTCCTCACTGCCTGGTCAGTGTCTGATCCCTTCCTAAGGGGCAAAGAGAGCTGCCCTTGTAGTGACCACAGGGATGGAGGATGCACTGTGCTGCCTCAGGAGAGCTTTGCACCACTCCTTTTAGCTGCTGAGAATGTGTTCCCCTCTGCTCAGAAGCTGTTGTAGTACCAATGCATAATTAAGACCTTATTTTTGAGTAAAGTGCCAAACATCCTGCCCTCATTGTCACAACACCCCGGTTGGATTCCCTGGTCCCAGGAGATCTTGGCTTTGCTTTGAGTTGGACAGACTCTACAGCTGTCCTGTTTGCTACAGCAGAGTGGACCTTGCCAGTTGGTGGAATAGGTTTTGTTTTGGTTGCTTGCTTTTTTCTTTTTTCTTTTTTTTTTTTCTTTCTGGAAGGAGAATTGGTATAACGACTCTTGAGTTTTTGGCATGCAGAAAGGCAATCTCAAAAATGGTGTTGCCAAGTGGTGCACTGAGTTCTGAAGTCTTAGCAAGTCCTTCTGAGGCCTGCAAATCTCTTCAGTTTTTGTAGAGCTTCACTCCAACCAAAGCAAGCACATTTGGGGATATTTTTTTTCATGGTTTTATGCAAAGACTTTGATAACTGAAGCCTTTGGTAAGTATCTGTGACTTGTTGCCATGCCATACTTAAAGAAGTTTCAAAGCTCTATTTGTATATTGTGGTTTTTGTATGACTTAAAATATAATTTATTTCTCATATTGTATATATGTAAAGTTTCAACCATTTTGGTTTCGAGTAACAGTTTTTATGAGCCTTGAGATCAAAAATAAAGGGCTTTGTAAAAATCAGCAAAGTCTTGTTATTGATCACAGAATAGTTTAGGTTGGAAGGAACCTCCAAGAACATCGACTCCAACTCTGCCCCCAGCATTGCCCAGGCCACCACTGACCCATGTCCCCAGCTGCCACATCCACACACCTCCAGGCATGTGCCAGGGCTGGACAACCTTTTCCATGAAGAATTCTTCCCTAATTTCCAACATAAACCTCCCCTGGCCCAGCCTCCCTCTCCTCCTGTCCCTGTTCCCTGTTCCCAGAGCCCGACCCCCCGGCTGTCCCCTTCTGTCAGGGACTTGTGCAGAGCAATCTGCCAAAAACTTTGACATTCCTTGCCAGAACAGCTGTCCATGACTGTCCTGTTCCTCTCTGCAGGTCCCTGACACCTGCAGCCAGGTACAACACCCTCCTTCCTCCTCAGCTCCGCCACGTAGCCAAGGCCGGGCTGTTCTCTCCCTGCCCCCACCACTGAGGGCCTGCAGCAATGGGGCAAAGTCACTCTGTCAAAGTCATCCCCTGCTGTAAGGGATGTCCCTCCTAAAACGTTAGGAGAGGGGGAATACGGAGTTGCTCCAGGGCTGGAGCCCCTCTGCTCTGGAGCCAGGCTGGCAGAGCTGGGGGTGTTCAGCTGCACAAGAGAAGGCTCCAGGGAGAGCTCAGAGCCCCTGGCAGGGCCTCAAGGGGCTCCAGCAGAGCTGCAGAGGGACTGGGCACAAGGCCTGCAGGGACAGCACACAGGGAATGGCTTCCCAGTGCCAGAGGGCAGGGCTGGCTGGGATCTTGGGAAGGAATTGCTGTCTGGGAGGGTGGGCAGGCCCTGGCACAGGGTGCCCAGAGCAGCTGTGGCTGCCCCTGGATCCCTGGCAGTGTCCCAGGCCAGGTTGGACATTGGGGCTTGGAGCACCCTGGGACAGTGGAAGGTGTCCCTGCACATGGCAGAGAGTGGGACTGGATGAACTTTAAGGTCCCATCCCAACTCAAACCATCCTGTGGTTACAGATTTGCCCTCAGCTTTAGCCCAGCAGTGAGGACAATTTTTCAGCTGCACCAGGGGATCATCTTTTTTTTGGCAGAGTGAATATCAGAAAATCAAAATCCTGCTCTGGTTTGCAGTAGAAGGATGTTCTGTCTGCCCCTTGCTCACAGTGACCATAAGCCACATTCAGCAGGGAACTCTACCAACACCATTAACCTTTCTTTCCCATGCTGCTTTCTTCCAGACATGGCAACACCTCTACTGCTTTTGGCTGGGGAAAAAGCAAGATTTTGTGTTACTTTCTATGGTTTTTGCAGTGAGCACAGTGGATTCTGGAAAGACCATTTCTGCTGTGCCAGGCTAGTCAGGACAAGTTCAGTCAAACTCCCTCTCCTCCTTTGATTTCTTCCATTAATTCTTTTTTTCTCCATTAAATGGCACTTATATTTTGCCTGAAATGCTTCACCTCTGCCTGACTTCACTAACAAACCCATTGGTGAACACTTCTAAGGAAACTTACCCAAATCTAATCACTAAGTGAGTTTTCCCAGCTTTTCCCAGCAGACACAACACCAAATTTCAAGGGAAGCCTCTTATTGTGCTCTGCCTGCGCCTGACACAAATTGATGGCACAAATCCAGCAGCAGCAGAAGGACTCTGCAAACAGAGTAAAAACCTCTGAGCTGAGGAAGATTTGCATGAAATTACTTAGTTAACCTTTCCCTATGGAAAGCTCAGCAATGCCTGTCTGCGAGGAAAACTACCTCGGTGGATTTGGCAGAGGGATATTTGGTACTTGTAGGGCCCCTGATTATTCCACACCCCAGAGCTGGAGCTGTTTTCTGATGTGTTCCTGTGGGGCTCCCTTCCACCCTCTGCAAAGTGTGTGTGTGTGGGGAACTAACACCAGAAGTCATTCCAGATATCTGGAACTCATTTTTTGGCTGCTACCCCGTGGACACAGCTGCAGCACAAGGGCTGGTGCCTCTTGCAGGGTGAGTCTCCGGCAATGACAGGCAGGAGCTGGCCTCTGAAGGGAAAGGGGGAAGAACACAAGCTCACAAGAGAGGAGAAACAGGCTGCAGCTCTTCCACATCTCTGGCCATCCTCTTCAGGTGTCTGGCCCTGCACACAGCAAATGTTGGCTCCCAAATCCGTCACTCCTGCCGCTCCACATCTTGAGGAATCACACCTGCTGGCACATCAAGATGCATCTCTGCCTGGCTCTGCTAGCTGGGAGTTTGGTTGTGCATTAGACAAGTCAGAAAACAAAGAGAAGAGGGTTTGGGTTTTTTTAAATCTCCAATGAATTTGTGATTTTTTTTTAAGTCTCTAAGGAGTTTAGGCCTGGCAGAGCAGACACATCCCAAACCTGTGCCACGCAGGGCTGAGGCTGGACCACTGTGCCTCCAGCTGCCTGGCATCCCTCCCCTTCCCTCCAGGCTTCCTTGGGGTCACTTTTTCACAGCCACTCCATTCAGCCCCATGAGTGGGATCCCCCCAAAGGTCAGGCTGTTCTCTGAGGAACAATAGGACCAACATGGGGAATGTTTTATAGCCCTCCTCAACCCCCATCCAGGGCTGCCCCAGCCTTGCAAGCAGCAGCAACTGAGTGCTGCTTCACCAATGTTCATAGATTTAGAACACCGCAGAATCCCAGAATGGTTTGGGTTGGAAGGGACCTTAAATTTCATCTCATTCCAACCCCCTGCCACTGGAGACATCTCTAGGGACACCTTCCACCACACCAGGTTGCTCCAACACTGTCCAACCTGGCCTGGGACACTGCCAGGGATCCAGGGGCAGCCACAGCTGCTCTGGGCACCCTGTGCCAGGGCCTGCCCACCCTCCCAGACAGCAATTCCTGCCCAAGATCCCAGCCAGCCCTGCCCTCTGGCACTGGGAAGCCATTCCCTGTGTCCTGTCCCTGCAGGCCTTGTGCCCAGTCCCTGTGGAGCTCTGCTGGAGCCCCTTGAGGCCCTGCCAGGGGCTCTCCCTGGAGCCTGTCAAGCACATCCCAGCATCCTTCTTTGGATGTGATTTGAACACAAAGTCCATTTGGAGTGTGCTGCTGCCTCATTTCTCAGTGTAACAGCTCCCTTTGGCAGTGCTCTGAGGTGGATTAGCAGAGCTCCCCAGTGCAGGTGGTGCCAGCTATCTCACCCAAGCTACAAAAGTCTGGGCACAAAAAATCTATTTGGAACGAAAAAGACCAGCCCATCCTTCCAAGAACAAGAGCACTTTTTTTTGCTGCCTTCCCATACTGAGACAATGGCCCAGCCTCACTCCAGCAAATAAAGCTTTCCAGTGGTCCCCAAGAGCAGCCTCCCCAAGAGGTGGCTGTGACTGTACAGGAAATCCAAGACCTTGCTCCTCAGCCTGTGCAAAGGAGTTGTAATTTTATGCCTGTTCCGATGCTGACATTCCAACATAAATTATACAGCTCATTGCCTTCCCAGCACTCATCCAGCCCAGCAGCAAACACAAGGGGGTTGGCAACTTCTGCAAATTGATGCAAAGGCATCAGAGACCTTACTGCCCAGAGGGATGGGTAAAGCAGCTCAACTCAGAACAGACCCAAGTTTAAAACTAAAAATCAGATAATTTTTATTGTTCAATTGTTGGGTTTTTCCTATCTCTGTCCTTTCTGTTCCAGGTTGTTTTGCAGCTGTTTCACAAAGCTTCAGGACATTTATGGCAATCTGTAAAAAGAAAGCACAAAGTGCAAACATTCAGAATCCTCTTCTTCCCACCTGCCTTGTACTAACATTGAAAAATGAGGAAGATGGACCAATAAAATAAGGCTTTCCAGGCCATGCTGTTCCACCCCTCATCATTCTGCAAACAGGCAAACCAGCTCAGACAAAGTAAGAAATGGCACAAGACTTGGACAAAATATTAATGAGAATGTTGATTTTCCCCCTCTCCTTTCCATGTGGCATTCCCTATCTTGGTTTTGGCTGACAACAGACATATCCTGCAAAGTTATGAGGAGAATGGCCACACCACCTGGGTCAGAGCTAGGCAAGTGCACCAAAACAATTGTGCTCCATGCCATAAAACCTGCAGATGTTAAAGAGAAGAAGATCCTTGCTCTGCTATCTCTGTGAGACAGACAGACCATCAAAGACACTCCATGGAAAAACTGGATTACATTTTATTCATGTGTAGCAATGGAGGGAATACCCAATGATCTCAAAATCAGTTGAGTAACAAAGCTTAAAATTTATCTCTAAATTTCACATTGGTGGATCTGGGTGGTTTGCAGATGACTAAGTTTATTCAAGAACCTTGCCTCTCTCTCTACAAATAGTTTATTAGTTTTGTCTTTATTCCTGAGGAAAAAGAAGCCATTCAAACTCAACAAAACCCACCAATAGCAGGACAAGATTAACAGATTTGCCTTAAAAGCACTTCATGAATCTGTGAGAGAGTGAAAACCCAGATGCCTCCACCTTGGTTAACAGCTCAGCACACAAACCAGAACAGTTCATGGTCTTCCCTCCTGAACAGTTTTCATGCAAAAAAAAAAAAAAAAATAACAGAGGGTTTTTTT
>VZRX01002820.1:32644-75695 GCA_013398075.1 Notiomystis cincta
CGTGTTTCCTGCAAGGACACAATCAGGTTTCCCCGAAGCCTTCTCTTCTCCAGGCTGAACAATCCCAACTCTCTCAGCATTTACTACTCTCAAAGAAAAGGTCTAAGAAAGTGGATTGAATATTTCCTGCTAGGCAGGAGACATTCAATATGTTGAAGTGTTGACACCTTAGAGCCAAAACTGCCCTTTTAAACCTGCCTTGGTAGCTGCAAAGATGAAATGGAGATGTTGGAAGGGCAAGGACCTCAGCAGTCTCCTAAGCTCCCGGGTTCTCCAAGGATCCAGGCGTTCTAACAGGAGCCAGAGACCCAAAACTCACAGGGTGTTTCATTGCAACGTTGGTGCTTTAGGGAAAACTCATTACATGTGAGCACTGGTAGCTCCTGAGGAACCAAGAGCACCTCCTTACCCAACCCTTCCAGCTGTGAGTATCGGTGTCACTCAGAATAGGTGGGAAATCTGCTGTTACTCATCACCAGAGGGTGGTGGGTGGTGGAGCCCTGCCAAACGTGGGTGTGTGCAGCCTGGCAACGCATCTGTGGTGAAAAAGAAAAAGGAATGTGCAGGGTTTTCCAGGGGACATTTGCGGGGCAATCCGGCAGGGGGGCTGTTTGATGGAGGCTGCAGACACCTGAGATCCTGCAGCACCTGCTCGATGTGCAGAAGGGACAAACTTCCACTTGGAAGGATGCTCTGACAGCTCCAGTGCTCTCCCATGCCAAGGGCTCTCCTGGGTCCAGCCCTCCCTTCATGTGGAGCAGAGGGTGGTTGGTCCTCCCCGAGCCCCTCAGAACCTTCAGCCTCTTATTTTCCTTAAATCACCCTACCAAGCACCCTCAATGCTTCCTTACACTGTGAGATACCTCTTCACAAACTCATCTCTACAGACATTGTAGCAACAGCACAAAATATCCTTAGAGAAAAAAAAGTCTATTCCTTGAGCAGGAAAAATCTGGAGTGGTCAGAAGAGTTGAAAGCGTGGTGGTAGGTAGAGGTTTATTTATAAATACTTGACCTCGTTTGGTTAAATGTTCTTCTCATCAGCATTTGGGCAAGAAAATTACTTGAATTTGAAAATCTATGACTGTCTTCACAAACTTTATTGCAGTTTTTAGATTGTTGCACAAAATGCAAAGTACAACTGACATCAGCTTTTGGTCTGCTAAAATGTAATACAGCTGGGAGAAAGGAAAATCTCAGCAGCTGGGAGAGGAAGAGAGAATTCCCCACTTCCATTTGTTTTGTGCTTGTGCCCAGTTTCTGTATTCCTTGGGGATCTTTCAAAGACCATGATTACAAAACGCAGGAAGGTGTGTTTGGGAAGCTGAAGCATCCAGACAGCAGCACCTCCAAACATCTCCAGATTGATTTATCAAAAAATTTACTACCTTGAGAGCTAATGAAATCCTTTGAACAGGCTGGCGTGATGCACACGGAGACGAAGGATTTGTTGCAGTTGTTGCGTGATGCTGGGAGATGTGCCACAAACGCTGGGAGTGACACCCTCCCCTCACTGTGCATTCACCCAGCGTGATCCTCGAGGCTTCAGGGGACACTGGCATGGCTGGGAAGAGGCAAAGGAGAGGAAATTATAAGGGCTAGGTGGAGGCATTGAGTGTCTTGTCACTTCAGGTCCTTTTTCCTGGCACCACAGACAATACTCATTCTGTAAGAAATAATCTTTATCCCAAATAGGAATTCACTTCTCTTCCTCTTTTTCACCATAAAAAACCTACAACTGGGGAGACAGAGAGAAAGAAAGCAAGTGAGCACACCATACCTCTTACTTTTCTGGGAATCATGATCCTATTCTACTGTGTATCAGGACAATGCTGAAAAAAATTTGTCAGTTTGGGAATATTTTGCAGGTGGAGTTATAAGTCAACTGAAAAATGAAACAAAAAAAATCTCTTGGCATCCCTCTTTTCCAGATACAGCCAAGATTCCTGCTTTGACTTGATCCAGGCAAGGGAGGGAACACAGCTTGTTCCTCCAACGCACTGAGATGCAAAGGGTGTTTGTTTTCTGTTATCAGCAAAGGGTGGTGATGAGCTTACTGCCCAGATAATTTATTTTTTATTACTGTGGGTTAGATCAAATGCACCATGGTTTGGAACAACAATAAAACACAAAAATCCCCCCAAACCTAGAAAAAAAATCCCCTCCCTTCTCTTTTGCATTGGTGATAAAGTGGGGTTTTTTCTGTCAGAATGCCCACCCTGAAGCACACTTTAATAATATTAGTGGTTATTACATGCAGAGCGGCTTTTCACGTCACATGAGCCAGGCTTGAAAGCAAATCCCAGCCTCTCTGTGAAATCCACTTGATCCTCGTGTTGAAACACAGCTATTTCCAGATGATATGAAGCACCTGTTTAACAGGGAGCTGGGGCAGGAACATCCCATATTCCAGTCAAAACGGCAGGAGGAACTTCTTGGCTGCTCAACAGAATTACTCACTGCCCACCTAGGGCAGGCTACAGGCCACTGCTCTACTTCCACAAAAATTGTTCCCACATGAGTGTTTCAGCAGCTCCCTGACCAGGGCTAAGTAGGAAAGAATTGTCCTCTGCTTCCACTCCAAGCACAGAAACATCTTTTGCCATGGCCAGAGGGTGCAGCTCCCATGGCTACAGGAGGTGTGTCACTAACATAACTGTGGTGTTGAGAAGAGAAAAAGGTGTTCCAAAGACCACCAGCAAGTCGAGGCCCCTTCTTATGGAGGAGAGCTTTGAGAGCATTTCAGATGGAATTAGAATGATTTGGGATGGAAGGGGCCTTAAAACCCCTCTAGTGCCACCCCCTCCCTGCCATGTGCAGGGACACTTTCCACTATCCCAGGGTGCTCCATGCCCTGTCCAATCTGATCTTGGACATTCCAGGGATCCAGGGGCAGCCACAGCTGCTCTGGGCACCCTGTGCCAGGGCCTCACCTCCCTCACAGGGAAGGATTTCCTCCCAGCATCTATGCCAAACTCCTCCTCTAAGTTTAAAACTGTTTCTCCTTGTCTTATCACTATCCATCCCCTGTAAAAAGCCACTTTCCAAGGAAGAGAAGATGCTTCTCAATGCAATAAGGCATTAAACACAACACGAACTTCTTGAGAGAGCAATTGGAGACTACTCAGAATAAATTGCTGGAGGGATTTTAGGGGCCTGTTCTTCCTATGCTTGCAAAATCTGAATGAATAGGCTTTATTTATCATTCCTAGTTGTGACAGGATGGTTACAAAATCACTCATATTCTGCAGTGTAATTGAGCTGACCTCTCCCCTTCCTGTCTTCACAGCACCCCACGGTAATTCAGGGATGTAACCTGTGGGTCTGACACCATCCATCACTCGTGGGATCACCCGTGGAGCACGGGGACCCCAGCCCACCCTGCTCCCACGGGACAGACACTCCCAGCACTGCACCCTGCTCTAAAAACGGCACCAAAACCAGCAGCGCAGTCACCAGATGCGCTGCCAAACCTGACAGGATGTCTCTTATGAGCAGGAGAGCACGGGTAAGAGAACAATGCTATCTGGGACGGACAAAAGGCTTGAAATCTGACCCTGCCGAAGTATCCAGGCAGCAGCTGCGGCAAACACTGCCCGGGCACAGCCTGTTAAAGGAGAAGGATCTGCATTCACCCAGCTCTCCCAGGTGCCATCACAGCAAGGAGAGTGAAGATCTTTTGCTCTCTGACAGGAGGGGGCAGCCAGGTGGGGGTCAGTCTCTTCTGCCAGGGAACAAGGGACAGCACGAGGGGAAATGGCCTCAGAGTGTGCCAGGGAGGGTTCTGGTTGGATACTGGGGAAAAGTTTTCCATGGAAAGGGCTGTCCAGTCCTGCCACAGCTGCCCAGGGCAGTGGTGGAATCCACATCTCTGTAGGGATTTCAGAGCCCTGTGGATGTGGCACCTGGGGATGTGGGTCAGTGGTGTCCTGGGCAGTGCTGGGGAATGGTTGGACTCGATGGTTTTAGAGGGCTTTTCCAACGTAAACTTCTCAATGATTCCGACAGATTTCCATTAACTTGGAGCAACACAGAGAGAGAAGGGCCAGCTGGACCATCCAACCTGGACACAGAAAGCTCCTCAGTGCCTTTAGGCTGCTAAAACTTTTGACATTCCAGTCTCAGACAGGTTTGTCATGGTCAGTGGAAGATAATGGACAGTATAGAAGATGATTTATATCATATTTATCCTTTTTCTTAGGGAGGAATGGACACTCCTGAAGAGCCCCTCGGGCTCTGCTCCCTGCTGAGAGGATCTGCATGACCACATGAGAGGATTCCACTGTGAAGCTGTTCTATTTCCAGATGTGTCTTCTCCAAGGAGTCATTTTTATATACATAAATATTTGCATTCTTCATAGCCAGTTTTGTTTCCCCCACTCAGTGTCAGGAATGTTGGAACAACCTATTCTTTATCAGAGCATTTAATTCCCAAGATGTTTCCAAAACAATTTTCAGTGCAGCTTTTGTGTTGGTCCCATCATCAGTGTGTCTTTGAGCATCATGTAGCCACAAGTGCAGCAGCAAGTGAAGCACCCTCACTTATGCAGCATGCAGGCTGCAGGTGCTTTGGAGGATTTTGGTGTTGTTTTTTAAAGGAAGCCAGGGATTGGGTGTTCTCCCTGTGTTTTCCATCAGGGCGTATCTGCAGGAGTACAGCACTGAAGCTGCAGAAGAGGCACACTTCCAGATTTCACCAGATTTAGTCCCAGTATCACCTGCTTGCAGACAGCTGTCCCTGTAATCTGCAGGCTGCAGCTTGTACACAAGGGAAGCCAGAATAATGCATATTATTGGAAAGCTGATGGGCAGAGATGGCCAGAAATGTTCTCCCTCTCAATGGTGAAGATGTATAGGGGGTTTTGTTGTTGTTGTTGTTTAAAACCACATTTTGGATGTAAAGGGAGAATCTTAGCTCCCCAGAACAGTCTTCTTTTATTTGGAGTTTTTAATTTGCAGTCAAATTTTTGTTGTTTTGCTTTTATTTCTTGGAATTTGTATTTCTGTGAAAGAAAAACCACATTTCCTTTCTCCTCCCTGCCACCCAGGTGTTCCTGTTGTCACCTGCTGACAATGACAAAAAGCTTTCTATATTTCAGTCACTTAGAAAAGCTGAAAATACCTACAGAGCTTCTGCTGGGGGACTTGCAGCCACATGCAGGGGCCTGTGCACAGCTGGGAAGTGCCACTGGCGTATTATTAAGGATCTCAGCCAGGTGGACATCTAAATCCAGATAATCCATCTGCTGGTATACACAGAAAGAGGGGAAACAGAACCAGAAGGAGACCACAGGGCAGGACTGCACTGAAAAGCTCTGTTAAGTGATCCACTATAGGCAAAGTTGAGCTGCTGCTATTGCTAAGCTGTTTGGGAATTTTTTTCCTGATTTTTTTGGGCAAGAGGATTTCCTGGAAGGTAGGAAGTGGCATCAAAACTCTTTTTTTTATCTCAAAGTTTGTCCCCATTCCAGCTACTGCAACCCCCCATCAAGCTGCAGGTGTAAATGCTCCTGGCAGGTACTGAGCACGAGGTGAAACTCCACTAAACTCCCTCTATTAAACACCCAATTTCACAGCTGGAGTTTGGAGGCAAAATGGCACGGGTAACCAAAATAAATGGGATACTTGCAGCTTCCAAAAAGCAAACCCACAGATAGCTCTCTTTGCCTTACCCAGGGAGGTTTGATATTTGCAAGCAAGGTCAGCTCAACTTCAGATGTATCCCCAAACCCTTCTCACCCAGTTGTGGTGTTTCAAGTAGATGAAATTTTAAAGGGACATTTGGAAATGGACATGTTATTATGAACATAAACATGGATGAGCCATTTTTCGTGAAGAGGAGACAGTGTTTACTGTTGCTGAGCTGTAGAAAAGATAAGTAAAAGCATTCTCAAGTTCATTCAGCTGTGTTCTGCTACAGGGAGCTGCTCTGGCTGTTCATAAAAACTTCCACAGAACAAACAAAAGTGGCATTTCTCACCCAGTGCTGCTTGCACACCTCTACTTTCATAGAAGCAACTTTTTGTTCAGGGAAAAAGATTTCTCTGAATTCACTTTCAGTTTCAAGATCTCAGCTATTCACTTGGTGGTTTTGGGTGGAGTGTTCCCATAGTGATGGCCCTTTGCTCAGCAGGAGCCAGGAGGAAGCCACCCTGTCCCCATCAGCATCTTCACCTCAGCCACAGCTGAGAACTGAAAACATAACTTTGTACCAATTCTACAAAATTGGTACAAATTGGGTCATTCAGTTCCCTTGTTTTGGAGATGTTTGAAAAAAAAAATCCTTCCTGCAGGATACACGTGACAGACACTCAACCTCAGCCTTGCTTAGGAAATTGCCTTGCATCTAGAAGGGGAAAATGCCTCACGAGCTTGCCACCTCCATAAATCATCCATCTGCAGAATGTAAACTGGTGCAGCGTGGCTCTATCAGCACTTAGAGCCGCGAGTGCTCTGCAGAGGTTTACACAACGTGAACTGCTTCGTCTCTCCAGAAGAACTCTCGTGCTATAAATTAACAAACCTTCCAGGAAACGTGACCAAAACCCACCCATCGGTGCTGACCTCCGGGACTCAGCTGCAGAGCTCATTAAAAGGAGAAGTTTCCCTGGTGAATGAGAGGAGCTGGAGAGCCGAGTTTATCAGTGGATGTCTGGGGAAGGAGGTCAGGCGCGGCACATCGCGATGCCGCTGCAACGCGAGAAGGTGTTCTGGGAAGGCTTTGGCAGATGAGGGGGGAAGCGAGCAGGAGAACAACACACTCCTTTCCTTCCTGGCCTTCACAGGCTCCAAGGACATAACCCAGAATCAGAACTCCTGCTGAACCCAACAGGGCATGGAAAGATGTTACACCGTTTGTAGGACGTCATTAACCACCTGTGTTTTCAGTGCTGTGGTGCTGGCAGCGGGAGCAGGGGCTCCTTTCCAAGTGCTGAAACAATTTTTATCTGTGTTTTCCCATTCTCAGGTCCTCTTAACTCCTGGACATAGATAATGCTGCTGCTGAACCAGACCTGGGGCCAAGAATGCCCCACCACACTGTGCTTCCCTCAGGTCCATCACAGTTTGTACACAGGATCCATCAGGAGCAACATCCTCTCCCTCATGCATGTGGACTGGCAAAAAAACCACTAATTCTCAAAAATTTAAGGAGTTTGGAAGACAAGCAAGAGGGGCGGCAAATGGGAAATGGCTTCCCAGTGCCAGAGGGCAGGGATAGTTGGGATGTTGGTAAGGAATTGTTGTCTGTGAGGGTGGGAAGGCCCTGGCACAGGGTGCCCAGAGCAGCTGTGGCTGCCCCTGGATCCCTGGCAGTGTCCAAGGCCAGATTGGACACTGGGGCTTGGAGCTCCCTGGGACAGTGGAAGGTGTCCCTGCACATGGCAGGGGGTGGGATGGGATGAACTTGAGGTTCTCTTTCAACCCAAACCATCCTGGGATTCTGTGATCTGTGATGCTTTGAATAATTGTATTAATACTGGGTATAACTGGGGTTTGGTGGAAAAACACAGGGCTAGTTCCTCTCTGTAGAGTCACTTTTGGGAAAAGGAGCCAAAGAGTTGGCTCAGTACATGCTCTTTTTCTATTTAAATTATACACACACACTGAGGGGAAAAGCACCATCTTTCTGAAAGACTGCTCAGCACTAAACAATTTCTAAATAATCGGTACATTTATCAAGCTTTTATGTTCCTGTTTTGTTTGCAGCATAATAAATCAGTGACAATGTCCAGCTGAGGAGCTGGGGATGTCCACAACAGGAGTAGACACGCGACCAGACTTTGACTTGACCTTGTGGCAGGATGAGCTTCACACAGCTTTTCTTTGCCCTCTTCTTTACCTTGAACAGCTGCTTTCCTCCTAAGGGGTGCCAAAACCTCCAGCGGAGCCCTGGGTGCCCATGCTACCTGCGTGGTAGCACCACTTTATCTCCTGCTGAAGCGGGCCAGGAGACTTGACTCTGCTTCTAAGAAACATCCTTGAACAAACTATAAAAAAGACAAATTATGAAAACAGGAAACCACAAGTGGTTTCACCCTCTAGTAAGTTCAGCTGTTCAAGAAAACCAAAACAAACCCTGAAAACACACTGAGCTGCATTTTCTGAGACCAACTGTGCTGACAGACTCTCAGTGCTGGCTGTTTTCTGTCTCCCACCATGGCCCAAGACATCACCCTGCTTTTCAGGGCATCATCATATCAGTACCCAGTTACAATGTCACTTACAGCAAAGAACTCTTCTTGTTTTTCTGGTTTTGGTAGCCTTGCCCTGCAGCCAAACCTCCCTCTAATCTTGCTCATAAGACAGCAAGGAGGAACTTCTTACAGACCTCCATCCCAAGGGAATTTGGATTAATTATGTGAGGAGAAGGAGGCCTGGGAGCTATGAAGTCTCCCTGGTGCCCCTGAGGAGTCACAGCAAAGGGACTGCAGTGCTCCCCTGCTTTGCTCCCCACCCCACTATCCCATGTCCATTTGTCCATCTGTCCTTCCTCTCCTTGGCCCCTGGTCTACACCAGACACATGCCTGTAAAGGAAAGTGCTAGAGGAAAATGTTCTGGTGGAAGAACACACAGGGGATTCCACAAAGGGGATTTAAAATGAGCAAAAGTTTTGCCTCAGCCCCCTACCCCAGGCAAAGAAAGTCCCCAAAGTGGGACTTACTGATCCCCAGATGATGCCAGAAGCAGCAAGTTCCTGCTTCTGCCTGAGCATGGAGGAGCAGTGGCAGAACACACTTCTTCATATGTAACCTAATAGAGAAAATCACAGGGTTTGGGGTTATGTTCTCCTTCCTTTCCCCCAGTTCATTCATGTCACAGGCCACACAACCCTCTCCCTCACCAAGGAAATCCTTGGATGATCTGTCAAACCTGCTGGAGGGCACCTGGGCCACGTCCAGCTCCTGTCCATTCACCTGCTGCTCATCCCCAGCCCAGGTTGTGCATAAAAACTCAGCTAGATCAGAACACAGTGACAAGAAAGCCCCAGTCCCAGAGCTGAGGATGGAGAGATCACCCCCTGGGAGCCTCCCTGGCTTCCTGCTTCTCTTCACTCCTTCAAGCCCCTTTTCCCTAGGTGCTCTCTCCCTCATCACCACCTCCTCTGCCCCTGCCCAACTCCAGGAGCACACAGGACAGGGATACCCAGGCTGGGCAGCCACGGCAGCCCTGTGTGTGCAGCTCCTGGTCCAGTGCTGTGCTCTGGGCAGGATGTGGCTGGGAAGGGGTGTCTCACCTCCCTCCAGCCACCACTGTCAGAAACATCTCAGCTACAGCCAGCAGAGGAGTATTTCCAGGAGGATGATCTCAACTTAGAAAGCAAGATGTAAGAAAATACATGGGCAGATAACTTTGCAAGGTCTTGTCCCAGATTAAAAAACCCTAAAGAAGTAACAAAAATGCACCATCTTCTTGAAGCTGTCCTGCTGCAGCAGCTACAGAGAGACTTGGGATGACTAACATTCCTCCTCACAGCTCACCTTCACAACAGAAAAGAGATCAGAGATTAATTAATTGTAAATAGAATGTGCATCCAATAACACAGTGCTGAGAAATGGGAAAAGCACGGGAAGGATTTGAGGCAAGGGTGTGCCTGAAAGCAGAACACTGCATGTCAGGAGATTCATTAATGTGCAGTGCTGTGGGACTCTGAGTGAGGAAATGAGCTCATCTTTTCATCTTCAGAAATCTCATCTCTTCAGTTCTCTAAAACTGATGGAATTTGTTGTCTTCGTTCCCTGTCCCAGCGAGGAGAGAATTCTACTTCTGTAAAAACATAGCTTGATGGATTTCTGCATTGAAATAATTCTATTAAAACTGGTCTTCAAGTGGATTTTAACATACTATAATGTCAAGAACTGATTGAAAATTTGTCGTTGTCTATTCATTATATATGTTAATTATGTTAAAAATTACAACAAGACAATGATTTTAAATTGTCCAGAAAAGGCTTCATAAGTGAACCATATGCTTGAAAACTAGAAGAATCCATTCTGTAGTAATGAAAGCTATTTTTTTCCACAAATCATTTAAAATTGGGAACCACCCCTTATTTTTCAAAGTAGGTCATACATATTCTCTAAAAGGCACACACTCACACTGAATTCTCTGAGAATAACAACATGTAGATACATAAAATTTAAAACAAAAACAAAAAAAAAAAAGCAGAAACAAGCCAGTAGTATTTCTCCCAACAGGTGAGCTGCATCTCCTGGTGATAATCCTGAAGATGTTCTTAGTGACCTGGGCCACCTGCAGCCAGGCTGCACTGAAGGGAGATGGAAGATACTTTACACCAAGGTAAGACAACTCAATGATCCCTCTGGTTCCCTTCCAGGTCAGCCAGTTCTGTAATTCTGTGATTGATTCAGGGGTTCTGTGACTGATTTTGGCAGCTGTGGGAACCAGCAGTGGTTTCTGGGCGGCTGAGGCTGTCCAGATTTGTTAGTGTTAGTTAAGATAGTTCCAGCAACTGGTGTTAAAGTTAAGATAATTCCAGCAGCTGGTGTTGCTCCTGCCACGGGAGGAAACACACAGGTAATTAATTGCTCCGAGTTCTCCCAAGCACCCACGGCAGCTTCGTCATTGCATTAATTGGGTGCTTTGCCTGCTGGGTGAAAGCACAAACTCTGATTAGCTCCTCCAAGTTAATTCCCAACTGAAGGAGTCCACCTGGAACTGTCAGCTGCCTTCCTGTGGTCATTACTTAATATCAATTGAACAAATAAAGAATCTCCATTAAAAATTCTTTACGATCAGGTAGGATGAATTTTTGAGTCCATGCCTCCAGCCCAAACCAGAACAGGTAGTACATAAATCCATGCTTCAGCTTTGCCCCAGGTGAAGTCTGATGATGACTGAAAGAAGTTAAAAGGTTACCTTGTGTCCTGCATAATTCACTTTTTCTCTTATGCTACAGGGTACTCTGGTATTTTCTGCTTTTACAACAGAAAATCCCAGAGGTTTTTCATCTCCACAGCATCTTCAAAGAGTCTTCTGAGGTTTGAAACATTTCCTAATATCAAAATATGCTCTTCTTCCCTCAGAGCAGCTCATCCACTGCATGGATATACACCCACCTAAGTTTAACTCAAACATGAACAATTTCTGTTTTGGGGAAGCACAAATGTTTGATCTCTTTCCTTGCACAATGTGACCGGGAAGAAGGTGAAACAGGATGACACTAATTTTAGAAGAATGTTTAATTTTTGTGAAGTCAGAGCATCATTTACATTTGACAGCAATGAACCAAAACCATCTTTGTTTCAGGCTTTAAAGAAAAGAAACTGAACTAGAGCAAACAGAGTTGGTGGTAACCCCATGGGAAGAAAATACCACTCTCTTTCCAAATCCTTTAGGTTTAAAGGTACACATCATTCATCCAGCATGGGGCTGAGAGGGGTGAGCTAACACACAGCTCTGAACCTGACAACATATTTCCTGTCTGAATTAATTAGCATCAGATGAACACATCACTAAGAGCACATGCTCTCCAAAATGCCTTTATTTTGACATGTAACATCCTTTGACCTCATCCCTCCCTGGCAGGAAAACTCACCAGGACAGCCACCCTATTAAGTGATGGAGAGCATCCCCATAACCATTCCTGGGATGAGGAGACCAAGTGTCCTGTGCATTTTTTTGGAAAAACAGCCAGCAGAACAAAAGATGTCTGTGTGAGTACCAACGAGACTCAGCCCCAGATGTCAAACACCTGAACAGAGGTGTCTGTGTGTGTGCTAAACGTCTGAGCTCCCTTCAGAGCCATCTGAGATCTGATGCCCCTGGATCCCTGGAAGTTTTCCAGGCCAGGTTGGAGGGTGGAAGGTGTCCCTTCCTGAGGCAGGGAGTGGAACTAGATGGTTTCTAAGGTCCCTTCCAGCCCAAACCATTCTGGGATTCTGTGGTTGTAGGATGCACTTTGCTCATCCTAATGCAGATTTCAGGCAGGACCCTGTGAAACTTCTGTTATTCCCCCCCTACAAACCAGCAGGGAACAAGTGTTGTCTGTTGGTCTCAACACCAACATCCTGGGAGGTCTGGACCAAGAAAACACCATTTGTGAGAAGAGCTGAGGTGCCAGAAAGGTGACTTTCTCCAAGGTCTCATTCACATCTTCTCTTTACTGGAAGGAGCCCAGGAATATGTCATCCACATCAGCACTTGCCCATTCCTAGGATATTTCTGGTGCTGCAGGAAAACATAGTTAGGCATCACCCTGCACTCTGAGCACATGCAAAACTGCTCTCCAAAACGTGTTGAAGGCCCTGGCAAGCCTGTGTTCCCCCCAAGGACAGCTCAGATTCGGCTCAGACTCATCTGCTCTCTCCCCCCACGCCAGGATGGAGGTGATAGGCAGTACATACATCATCACACACATTTGGGGCACATTATCTGGGGTCACCCGAGAAGCACAGCGCAGGTTTGGGTCATTTTTCCTCTCTCTTGCCTGTGCACAGATCTGGGTTAATCCTTGCGTGGATTATGCCTTGTGATGGTGCTGACCAAATTTCAGATGAGAGGTGTATCTCCTCTTCTGCACTCTACACTTTTCCTCTCCAAGACTGGATGTTTGAAATCAAATAAACCTCCACAATCAATATTTTGAAGCCCCAAATTCAGCTCTGGGGCTCTTATCTCTACAGCATTTTCCTGCACCAGTGAGGAGGGAGAGGCCACAGGGCAGAGGTGGGTCACCACGTCCTTGCACCGCCTGTGGCACACAGCCCTGCCTGCCCTTCATCTCAGTAAGATTTACGAGTTCCTCTTTCATCTCATAATCCTCCTTTTTTGCCACGTAACCCCCTGAACCTGCTGTGAGTCAGCAGGACTTGTCTGTTAAGATTGATGCATGGCATTGGAACTGATAGTGCCTGTTCCTGGGTCAGCCAGAGGCATGCTGGCCATGTTAACCACCCCTCCTCTCACCCCCTGCCCCACCAGGGGGATGGACTGGGCCCAGAACCTGCACAGACATGCTCTAGGCACCATTGCCCTGCACCCTGCCCCAGACAGACTGAGGTGCTGATGTGTTTGTGCTGCACAAAAGTGCATTTTACAGCTCCTTTGCACAAATCTTGTGTCCCACGACTCAAGTTTTGGCTGCTGGAGAAGCTTTCTTCCAAATGGGACCAAAAGATGAAAGCTGTTAATTGGTGCATATTAGGGATTGTGTGGCTGGAAAAAATATTCACTGTGGGGTTCTGGCCCAGCCCTTCCCACGTGGTCAAACTCTGCCTCCCAAAGCTCTCCTGGAAAAAAAAACATACCTAAAGTTGGTGCTGTAGTTTGCTTTAGAGGTGGGAACATGTCAGGAATGAGAGATGGCTGGGAGCAAGCGCTCCCTTTTGCTTAAAAAAACCAAAAAACAAATCCCAGAGCTTGATATGGGAGGTCAAATCTGCCAGCTTAAATCACTTTATTTCTTAAAAGTTGCCATTCTTGGCAAATATATCGTGGCCTTCACCTAAAGGGGAGGTTGTCTGTGAATGCCATCACATCAGATGTGCACTGCGGCTTCTTTCATCCCCGGCAGAGGAGGGCTGAGGGCTGCAGCCTCAGGGTTGAAAAGATACTTTTCTTTGGAGATGCCAACAGTTTCTTCAGCAGATTTCTCCCCCTCACCCCCTCCCACCCCAACCTACTTTCACAAAAGAGACAAAAAAAAAGAAAAAAAAAACCCAACCCCTAAATGGATCCTGTAGTGTCTGCAATGTAAAGAATTAGCTGAATGGGAAGAAATGAACCATGGTCTTTATGTCCTAGTTACAGTCAGTGCAAACATTGCTGCTAATCCCTGTTGTCAGAGGGGACTGGGGAAGAGACACGGATAGATCCCACTGGGAACATTTTGTCTCTCTCAATCCACACTTGAGATCACATTTTTTGTGTGTAATAACACTGAGTTGTATTAAGAAGCCTGTGGATAACGTGAAGCTGGGGGGGATAATTGCTCACTGTCCATTCCACTGAGTGTAGCACCTACAGCCTTCATATGCAGGGAGGTCTCAGCAACCCATTCATTTCAGGGGAGAAAAAGAAAGCTATTCATTCCCAGCAAATCCCATTTTGCCATGGTAACCCCCCTTCCCGCCCCTCGAGCACAACAGTTGTTCACAGGGCCTGTTTAAAACAAGACAACAAAACCAAGCCATCGCCCATCACTGCCCTGGCATTTTCTGCTCAGACTTTTCTGGGCAGGGATAAGCCAGGGATGGGGAAGGGAAGGAGTAAACAGCTCATTTTTTCCCTTGCCATCCGTGGGAGCCTCAGTGGGACCCATCTCAGTCTGGGGTGTTCTGTACCCTCGAGCTCTCCAGTGGGACACTGACAATGACCATGTCATGGAAGCAGACAACAATGGGGAGAACTTATTTTCTACCCTGCTGTGCCAAGGAGAGAGTTTTGGCTTGCCAGAGCCCATGCAAGGGCTGGGGAGGGGAAAAACAGGCCCCCTGCCAGCTCTGTCCAATCTGGAAGGATCAGCCTGTTTTCTGTTTTCCCTTCCATGGGGAGCATGTCCACGTGTCCAGCTGGGCGCCAGCACAATTCTCGCCGCTTTGGGAGCCTCCAGCTGTCCTGGGACCCTCCAGCCACCCTTGGGTGGGAGCTCTGAGCTCATAGCCCACAGCCACCACCAGGAAACCAGAGTTGGTGCTACTGGTGGAGCATTTGGTGGTCACTAAAGCTGTGTTCAAGCTGCTGGGGAGGACACGGGCAATGCAGGGCTTCTCCTGGAGTAACCCTGAGCAGCCTGGGGTAGGGGAAGGTGTCCCTGCCCATGCCAGGGTNGCCCATATCCTTCTTGTGCTGAGGACCCCAAGAGGGCTCCAGGTGGGCCCTCATGGGGCAGAGTAGAATGACCCCCTTGGCCTGTCCATGGCTGTTTCAATGCAGCCCAGGGTGTGTTTGTTCTTTTGGGCTCTGAGTGCACACTGTTGGCTCATGTCCAGCTTTTCACCCAGGAGAACCTGCAAGCCCTTGGGGCCTTGATCCATAAGGTCCCATCCAAGTACATCCATTGTACAATGTCCACCTCAAGGTCTCCCCTGTGTCTCTCCACTCCTCCTCCCTTCCTGACGCCCCATCCCTGTGTAGCCACCAGATGTGCAGGAGATTTGGGGTGCAGGAACGCTCTGGCCCAAACCGTTTTGATCTTGCCCCAAAACTCCAACTCAAGTTACAACTTCCACCAGAACAACCAAGGCTGAAGTGAGCTGTCCACAGACTCATTAGCAGGAAAACCTGTTCCAGCCAGAGATAATTCCTTCATGTAGTTATTACCTGAACAGAGGCCCCTGTCACATCACAGAAGATTCATGGGGCAAGGAATGAAGCAGGGAAATCCTGCCAAAATCCAGTGTTGGGAAGCAGGAGATCCTCAGCATGTGTCATAAGTGCTTTAACTCTGTGGCATCACCTCTGCTGAGAGCAGGGCTTCCCACAGCTAAAAATCACATCATTTTTGGTTAACCTGAATTTGCATTTGAGAGCAAATAAGGATTCCTGGCATAAATATAATTTCAGTAAAAACTAGAATTAAAGACTGGTTTTGGTTATGAATTAATAGGTGGTTTTATTTTTGTAAACACAGAGAGAGCACAAGATGTTGGGAAATAAAAACAACTGTTTGCACCAGGTGTTTTTAAAATAAATCCCAGCAACACCACAGATTTTATCCTGCACTTTGTTGTTGACTGAGGTGAATGAAGCCCTTCTGGTGACCCAGTCTTTTCCCTGCTACATCCTGGGCATAAAACCCTCCCTCTCCACAGGCAAACAAGGTTAGTCAGTTGGTCACACCACAGCCTATTAATATGTAGATATTTTAATCACCCTCCAGATCCTCTCACAAATTGCTTCACATGACTTTTTCAAAACACACAACAAATTTCCTGGTTTTTAGTGCACTTCTTCTAAAGTTTCTCATCTGTCCAGAGCACCTTCTCCTCTCCAAAGACCCAGCACATTCTGGGATCTACCCCTGACACTGCTTCCCCCCAAAAAGTAACTTTAGAGATAGAGAAGTCTCAAAGCAAATTGTCTTTGTCTAAACCAAGCAGCTAATGCAGCTGAACTGCCCATTCCTGGATGGAGAAACCACTCCTCTCCATTCACAAGAATGAGAATTTAAGGTTGCAATGAATCCCACTAAATAGTCCCCATAGAAAAAAAATCCTGTAATGACAGAGTTTGACTCATACTAAACTCACTGCAACTGTGGGGCAGAGGGTGAGAAAAGGGAGGGGGAAATAAATCCAAAGGCTTCTCCATTCTCAAGTTTTCACTGAAAAAGCTCTGACATGAGCAAAAGCATATTAAAACTAAGCGCCTGGAGAAATGACTGCTCCCAGCTGTCTGTCCTGCCTCCTTCCCCTCCAGTGTCACTGTGTGTGTGACACAGACAGCCTGGCTCAGGCAGCAGCTGTTAAACCACTGGAAATTTCACACAGATTTAGGGTTTCTTTCATATATGAAGTGTAACCTGCAGCTGTTGAGCAGCTGCTGCGCAGGAGCTTAACCACCCGTGCAGCAGAGCTGGGGATGCTGGGCAAGGGGGAGGATGAGTACCTGGGGGAGCCAGAGCACCCACATGTGATCTGCACCAACCACAGCCCAGCCCCTGGTCCTCATCAGGGCTTTGGTTTCACTCAGGAGCACGGCTGTGGTGTCTCTGTCCTCATGGTCCCTGCTCCCTTCAGGCTCCAGGTGCAAGCCTGGTGCCACCCAAGGCAAACCCCCCTGGAAGGAGCATTAGAGAGGTGCTGTGACCTTGCAGGTGTGGACACAGCCCCTGCACCCTGTGAGTCCTTAAAGTATTCAAATGTCCAATGTTTAGGTTGAAAGGCCTGCATGACAACGAAATAACAACGTATTTACAGATTGCAGAATCACAGAATTGCAGAATTACTTGGGTTGGAAAAGTTCTTAGAGGCCATTGAGTCCAACCATTCCTCAGCTCTGCCCAGGCCACCACTGACCCCTGTCCTCAAGTGCCACATCCACAGGACTTTTGAACCCCTCCAGTGATGGGGACTCCACCACTGTCCTGGGCAGCTGTGCCAGAGCTGGATAAAGAAATTTTTCCTAATGTCCAATCTAATGCCCTATGGGAGCCAAATCCTCTACTATTGAAGTTTTTTTCTTGGTGAGGACCATCAAGTTTCTTACCCCTTGGTTGTGCCAAAGCCTTAAACACTGTTGGCTGTTGGCATTTTCTGGACTCTTTGGGAGAGAAATGGAGCCCTGGGTTCAGCACCAGATATTCAGGAATGATGTTCCACCGCTATGTGGGAACCACAAGGATCCTGGCTGGTCCTGTAGGCAAACACAGCATTATCACCTGGAGAACACTGCCTTTAGCCTCCAAAAAGGCTGAAACAGCAGGGCTGTTGACCTGGAGGGCCACAGCCACACTAAGAATGCAATGATTTCAGTGCCCCTCAACTAAAGCAGCATTTTCATTGTTGTTCAGGGTTTGCAGCCCCCAAACCACCCAAAATGCCAGCAAAGACCAGAAGCTTCCCTGGGGGCTGGTGTTTCCACAGGCTGGGCCACACCAGTGTCCCGGAGCTGGCCTGTCCTACCCTGCTCCATGTTCATTTCCTAAGGCACCAAGAAGGTGCCCAAGTGAGATTGTCCTGGGATCCTGTGTAACTCTAAGATTGTCCATGAGCATGGATTTACACTATCAGCCTCTCAATTAAGAGCTGTCAGTTTGCCACCATGGACAGAAGAACCACTTTGTTTTGCCATAGTTCTCTCATCCTCTCTGGACAAGCAAAGGAAACCAAGCAGAGTGTTGGCTTGGAAAATGCAGTCAAATAATTTCTGTACCCTACTCCTCACAGACAGAGAGTTCTAGTTAATTTCATTTCATCTAACCCCATCCATTCTGTTTTCCATACAAATGTTCTTATCCCCTCACCATAAAAGCTGAAGACAACATCAGCTGGTTTGTTGTTGCCATAAGTTGTATTTATTGGTGAGTACAAGTGAATTTATTTAGCCTGTTGGTGCCCACTTAAGAAATACTTTTGAGAAATGCTCCAGACCAGTTTCAGTGATATTTCATTGGGGTGCCAAAACTGTGTAGTGCTGACTCTCTGAATTTAATGGGGGAAAAAAAATAGCATTGCAGGATGCCATTCTGTATCAACCCTGTTGTGGGCCACATTTTTACCACACACATCACACTGTGAGTGGTTTCCTAATTTCTTCGCATGAAATTAATGAAGAATGAAATTCAGGTTTACACTTCAAGCAGCCACACATCCCACAAAAGGTTCACTGAGGGTGTATATTAAATATAAATGAAATATTTACTCTGGTTGTTACTTCATATCAGCCTCAGCCAGGCGATATTCCACTGCCAGCCCTGGGGTCCTGGTGTGGAAAATATTCCTACTGACAGCACAACCCTTGTGAGAGCACCCAAGCCTTGCATGCACGCCCTGGGTGAGGGAGCAGGAGACTTTCCAAAGAGAAGCCGTGGTGCTGATGGATGAACTGTTGGGATTTAGGAATGGACCTGGGGCAGAACCTCAGATCTGCCCGCCTTTGAATTTCCCAGAGGTTTTGTATTTGTGTTACAGCATGAATTTGTCTGTTCTTGCCCTCTGACACGTTCTCAAAACCAACAAAGCTGTTGAACTCCCACTGAACAGCACTTACAGAGGCTGGCATGGTTTTCCCAGGATAAAAAAAATCCTACAGAAAGGAAACTCTGCAGCCAAAACATCCACATCCCTGGCTGCATCTAGACCACAGGCACTGTGATGAAAGAGAATATACCTGTAGATATCAGAGTGGGTGGAAATTATTAAAATTTACAACTTGAGAGGCAGTTTCCCTCATGCAGCATCATCTCCCTGCTCCTTTTGAAGAAAGACACACTGCTTTGGAATCTCAAGAATTTGGAATTAATCCCGCCCCCTACCCTCCCCCCCTACCCTTTTTTTTTCCCTCAACTTTGTGGGTGGGAAATATTACAATGCTAATTGACATTTTCAATCATTTTTCCTTTGAAAAACACCTACATGGCACTGCTGATAAAATCCATGGGCAGCACCAGCATTGGCAGCTCTCACTGAGGGCAGGGCAGCTGCACTGGCATCCTTCAGCCAGCCAGAGGTGTCCTGACAAACCCTGTTTTCAGTGAGCTGTACAGAAATTTGCAGCTGTAGCTGTTGTCTGTGTGGTGGGAAAATGTGTTCTGGAGGGTTTCAAATGGAAACAAAACGCAGATGCAATGGTATTGTATCGATATTGCATTGATGATACAATTGCAGCGACATTGAACCAGCTGGTCGCAATGCCAAAAAAATAAAAGGGCTGGGGAGGTTATTATGAGATAGAAGAAATATTCTCAAGTCTCTGTATCAAAAGGAAAGGCAAATCCATATTCAATCCACCATATCCACTCCGAGTTCACTGTTCTGGCCGAGGCTGGGGCATCCCCACAGCAGGGAGGGTGGTAAGATTTTTGGATATTGCATTGAGTGAAGGCATTTGCCATTTGGGGTCCTTGCCCACAGCAGGTTCCATTCCTCTTGTGGTCCAAAGGCACTGTTCTCTCTGGTTTAGCCAAAGGAGGATTGAAGAGTGCTTTGATCACTGCTTATGAGAGCCTGGACTGGGAAAATAATTAATGGGAACAGACCAACCCCCAGCAGCTGAAGGCAGACAACTGCAAGAGTGAATCTCCCTGTCTCCAAGGGTTGGATTAACCCATCAACCCATGGGACAGCCCTCATGGGGGGAAAGAGACCTGCCTTTCCTGGTGTCCTCATCTGCAGACCTTTCCCACCCGTGTCCTTCAGCCAGACCCCTTCTGTGTGTGTGGAGTGGGGGACAGGGGGAGGAAGGGGAAGCGAGGAGGAGCCAGAGGCTTTGCTTCTGCTGAGGAAACCCCTTGGCACCTTTCAGTGGGAAACACCCCTTGGGAAGCAAGATGAGAAGAATTCCCTGAAGAATTCCTTGTCCTTTGCAGGGGAGAAGCATCTCCAAAAGCACGACTTGTTCTTCCTGCGGCACCAGCCAGCCCTGACGTGCTGGGGGACGGCTTTGTCCTTCGGCTCTTGCGTCAGGACTTTTGTTGTCACTGCCCAGGAGAGGGTCCAGTAATTGCCTGAAGTTTTCATCCTTCCCCTGCACGAGTCAGTGTCTTTCCAAGTTCTTTCATCCTCCCCTTTGTGAGGGCTGAGCAAACTGTGAGAGCTGTGGCCTGGGCTGCCAGCAGTGACGTAGGGGGAACAGAAAAGACACCAAGCAACACAATTGCCCCTCAAATTAGGAGAAATGCACCTGACTGGGATAATCTGCCAGGGATGCTCAGGTTGTTCAGTGTGGAGTGCCTGTGCCCAGGACAATCCATGGAGATCTAAAGAAGTGTCCTCCATCCACTCCTGGATGCAGCCCCTGAAGACAGGAGCTCCCAGTCAACAACACTCCCTCTGTAAAGGCTCCAGGTGCTGCAAAGAAAAAAGAGAAGCAGCCCTTTGAGAAATTAAATCCATTTGGGGTAAGGGGCTCAAATTAGAGTTGTATCTCTCAAGGTTTAGAAAAACATGTGTCATGTCCCTACAGTGTCACTGCTGTGGCCAGCTGCTAGTGGCCCCCAGGGTGGTCCCAGCTGGAAGGAGTTGGTTTGTTGGTAGATCCTTGGAGAAATTCGTGGAATCAGAGAATCATTTGGGTTGGAAAAGGCCTCAGAGGCCATCAAGTCCAACTGTTCCCCAGCACTGCCCAGGCCACAACTGACCACTGTTCCCCAGTGCCATATCCGCAGGGCTTTCAAATCCCTCCAGGAATGGGGACTCACCCCTGCCCTGGGCAGCTGTGCCAGGGCTGGACAGCCCTTTCCATGGAGGGATTTCCCCCAATATCCACCCTCAACTTCGCCTGAGGCCGTTCCCTCTCCTCCTGTCCCTGTTCCCTGTTCCCACAGCCCGACCCCCCCGGCTGTCCCCTCCTGTCAGGGACTTGTGCAGAGCCACAAGGTCCCCCCTGAGCCTCCTTTGCTCCAGGCTCAGCCCCTTTCCAAGCTCCCTCAGCCTCTCCTGGGGCTCCAGCCCCTTCCCCAGCTCCCTCAGCTGCTCCTCACAGGATTTGTTCTGTACAACACGAGGTTTCTGTCTGGGTCCTGGTAAAGGTAAACTGAGCAGAGTGAAGGAAACGCCAGCTTTGGGCTGGTTTTGGTTTATTTTTCTGTTCTTAGAGTTGCACAGAGTAAAGCTCATTTCTTAGCAGTCCCTGTTGTAGGGTTCCCTTCCAGCTGAAGGCTCCTCCTAGACACCTTGCAGGAATTTTTGCTTATGAAATTGCTGCAACCTCTGCAGCTCAGCTCCCCTTGGAACAATGCATTCTCTGTGAGCCCCTGAATAGAAAACATCAGCCCATAGTGATAGAGCTCCTGTTAGTGCCCAGCCCTAGACACGGGATAAAAGTGCTTTTCAATGTGTACTTGGGAAGAAAAAATGTCTTTTAATGCTCCCACAGTACTCCTTTTACAATGCCAGTGCCACTTACAGCCATTGATAGGAAGAAGTTGGACTAATCTTAGCCAGAAGTTCCCATGACCTTTCAGTATCTGCAATACTGCAACTTTTCTTAGAATTATCTTTGCAGTGGAAAACAATGTAAAATATACCAAAGGATTTATAGCAGACAAATGACTACTTGTTAAGAAGCCCAAATATTACAGGAAGATGGTTTTGGTGATTTTATGCATCTGGTATGAGGAGGACAAAATTCACAGGAATCAAGTGGGAATGTTGAAGAACAAAACAAAAGTGAGTCAAAGGGTTCAGCTGTGATTTCATACAGTGCTTCGTGGAACATAACCTGGAGAACTCCCTGCCCTCTTATAGCATCTCAAATTAGCAAGTAAAAATAAAACAACTGTGATGAAATTTTGGAACCCCACTCCCTTCCTTAGAAGCAATTAAAAAACTCCTCAGATAAAAAGGTTTAAAACTCCTTTTTACGAAGCAAACTTATAAAAGGATGGAAAAACCAGCAGATTAGAGATGGAAAAATAAGTCTTTGAGCAAATACACATCAAGCAGCAGCACTGGGATGCAGGGTCTAATGGAAGAAGAGGCTGAATTAGGGAGAAAAAAAGAGAAAGACAGAAGGAAATCTCTTCTCCCTGATATCTTTGTGTACAGTAGACTGTGCTTGCTGGGAAGCTATTCAACACCTCTGCCAAACAAAGCTTTTATTCTGGCCTCTGCATGTTGCAGTCAGCCAGACTGACTGAAATTCCCCCAAAAATATGACACCTGGAATAAAATAGAGGTCCTGGCAGAGCAAATATAATCACAGAACGGCCTGAGTTGGAAGGGACCTTAAATCTCATTTCATTTCACCCCTGCCATGGGCAGGGTTCACTATCCCAGGCTGCTCCAAGCCCTGTCCAACCTGGCCTTGAAATTTATCAAAATGATAGAAAACAATAACAGAAAAAAAAAATATTGAAGGACCGGGAAACAATGAGAGGCCAGATTTGAGAAAATTAAATGCAAACAGGTCATGTGGTACAGGAAAAAAACCTCACACTCTTGAAATGTGTCATCCCATGACACATTTTGGGGGAGTAACACTGAAAAGCAGCAGGCTGTTAAACAGTCATCTGTTTCCAAGCGGGAAGTGCACAGTTTCAGAACCAGACCTTTTCCACACACAAGTGGTGGGAGAAGCACTTTGTTCTTTTTATGGCATGGAAGAAGAGAAGACAGAAGAGGCTGTGGAGGCTGCCTTGGGCTGCAGTTAAAATGTGATGGTCAGGTGTGTGCTCCTATCAGCCTGGCTCTGCTGGCACAATGACCCTGTGTCACACCCATGTCCTGATGTGATCTCTGGGGTTTCCATTTCAGAAGTGAACCTCATAAAAAAACCCAGATCAGTTACTTAAAGCTTTTCAGCACAGGAATTTGCCATGGCACAGGTATGGCTACTCCTGGGACATTGTGGTGACGCCCCTTGGAAATCTATCCACCAGCCTAATGTATTTTACATGGATTTTAATACTTTTAAGCAAGAGCAAGCTGCTTTTTATGCAAGTAGGCATGAAAATATATGCAAAAACTAAAATAGATTAATTTATTTTCATCGGGCCTCGCAGACAGCACCACTACGTGTTTACAGGCTGTCCTTTTAAGATCTATTTTTATGTTTGGGTATTCAGAAGCAGGCTCTGCAGCTTCTGCTCAAGTAGAACTCCTTTTTCTGCTGTCAGCAAGTAGTTTTTTTCCTAGTGAAAACAACCATTATTTTTACTAGCAACAGCTGCTGTCCTGGGCTCAGCAGCAGCACCCAATCTTCTCCTTAGATGTGGGAGTTTTCCCTTCAATCTGGGAAACACCAACACCAGCTCTGGTCTTTTATCTTTTAAACCAAGGCTTGTCCAGCCCTTGAGCAGGGCCTGGATCCTCCTCCCTGCTCCCAGAATATTTTGGAGATGTGAGCAGTGAGCTCATGGCTGGGCTCTGCCTGTGGCCAACCCACCAAAAAGGGGTCCACAACCTCAGCCAGACCAAATTCCAGCAGGCTCACCTGGAAGATCTGCACTCCCAGCACTCCCGATGTCCACAGCAGCCTCCTGCTGAGCATCAATGGGATGTGGGCTCCTAAACGCCTGGGCATTTCTGGAAAACTCCAAGTGAAAGGAAAAAGATCCTTTCCTGCCCATAGAAGCTCTGCAATGCCAGACGTTCCGGCTGCCTACATCCAGCCTGGAGGCCCCTTTGTCTCATGTGAGTTATTCATAATTACTCAAGCTGCTAATTTTCCTCTTATGTAAATCATGTTGGGAGGCAAAGCAAGAAGGCAGCTGGGCACGTACAGGATAATGGATTGCAGGAGGAAAGAATGGAGCTGGCATGACGTGAGAACGGCTCTGGGTGATAGACAGACTCCAGCAAACTGGAATGCTTCTGGAAATTCCCTAGAAATGCAAGTGGCACCAAAAAAACACAAAAATCCTCTTCAGATTAGTCTCCAAAAACTTGGAAGGGTGAAATGTTTCCTCTCACATGGAAAGAAAATCCATTCTAGAGCTATGGTCCTCCCTCTCCAAACCAGCCCCATCTTCCAGCGCTCAGTTCAGCCACCCCAAAGGCACAGCCTTGGGGACAGCTGAGTCAAGACTTTTGAGGACATCCTGTCTGTGTTTACTTTGATGGAAGGACTTGAAAATGAGGTCTTATAAACAGTTCATGTTTTTTCCAGAGCATCCCCACCTGACAGCTGAGTGGCCATCTCCTGGGAGCACAGGGCCCTCAGCACGCAGCCACGAGTGCTCGCTTTTGGAGGCAGAGCAAACACCACCAGATGCACACAGACATCACCAGGGGGTTACCCCAGGCACTTCTGTTTCTGTGCTGGCCTCTCCCCACATCACCAGCACTGAGTTTTCCATCTTAAACCCCACAGCTCCCCGAGTCAGGTACACTCACAGCTCATCCTTAGCTCCCTGGCCGGCTGCACCGTGTGCTTTGCTAACCATGAGGATGTCAGGAGAGGACAAGGCTGGATTTCCACAGGACACTGGGGTTGTTGCTTGTCTCACACACTGTGGGGAAGTGCTGAAAAGCAGCCCTGAACAGACCTACCACGCCCCATGGAGTCTCCAGAGCTGGGCAAGGATGTGTTCAGCTGGAAACCGTCACTTAGGGCAGATGTGGGCTGAGGCTTTCACACTCTCTGTTAAATTTTAGCCTAAGGGGGCTGAACCCTACAGCCAGCACTTTCACCTCTCATGACTTCCTGAGCCTGTGATTTCTTCCCACAGGAGGTTTGGCCTCATGCAGGGGAACATCATCTGGCAGCAGGTTTCCTCTCCTCACCTCTCGCAGAGCCCCAACAACGTCTTCCCCATACAGCGCTTCCAACCAAAAAGTTACAGCTCAGCTAGGAAAGATGGGACAATCTCAAGATATAAAGGGTTTGCTGAGACATCTGTACACAGCTGGAAAGGGAGAAAGCAGCCAGAGGCCAGTGAAGTGCTAACAAGGGTGGAAACATTCATAGAAAGCTTTAAGAAAGACAGGATTTCACCTCTCCCAAATCCTTGCACTGTCCCACCAATCTGCCACAGAGCATAAGGAGTGAAGCTTTTTTGGAACAAACACACACAACCAGGGCAACTTGAGCTTGGGCTCTATAATGAGAAGGGTCATAGATTTTTCCTCTGGACCTTTTTCCTCTTCCAGAGGAGAGGAAATAAAGATGTGGGATCTGTCTGAGTAACTGGAGGAAGGAGAGGGCGATTCCTATGTCTTTCCAGAAAAAGAGCAGTGTGTGTCAGTCAAAGAGCTGAGTCAGCTAAGCACCATCTGTGTAATTAAGCAGAACATGAAAAGGATATTTTCTTTGTTTTTCTTCTTTTATCTTCATTCCTTTGCTGCAAATCTATTTTTTCAGCCTCATGTACCCTTTCATCTGTCTTGCCTACTTACAACTGTGTGAGTGTGAGCTGAGACAAAACAAGGTGTTCGCCTGGGGTTGGAGACTCCTCAAACTGGGCTATGGGGGCTTGAAATCACTGTGATACCTCCCCAAAATACTGCTGTTGGCTTCAACAAGGTCTACCTCAGGTCCCTGAGGGACAGCTCCAATCTCGGCTCCCTGTGACAGGGACAGGACCCAGGGAACGGCTGGAGCTGTGCCAGGGAGGGTCAGGTTGGGTACCAGGGAAAGGTTCTTCCCCCAGAGGGTGCTGGCACTGCCCAGGCTCCCCAGGGAATGGGCACGGCCCCGAGGCTGCCAGGAGCGTTTGGACAGTGCTCCCAGGGATGTCCAGGGTGGGATTGTTGAGGTGTCTGTGCAGGGCCAGGAGCTGGGCTGAATGGTCCATAGGGATCCTTTCCATCCTGGGATATTCTATGATTCATGTCAGACACCACCTGGGTCATGAGCTGCTGCTGGTTGGGTGTGGAAGTGAGAAAGGTCTCTCCAGTGACCAAAAAACTCAAGACAGGTCTCTGACCTGCAGCAACACAGCTGAATGTGCACCTGAGCCCCAGCAAGGGGCAGAGCTTCGCATTGCTCAGCAAGGACATCACCCTTGCCACCCTTACCCCCCACTCTCCTGGGCCCAAGCACCTCCCTGAAGTGGTTAAGTCAAATAACAGCAATGCTGTGTGTGGCACCAGCTGATAACTGCTCAGAGCTGGTTTCCAGCTTTCAAATGCTGTTTCAGTTTCAGTTCACCCCCTGCCATCTGTCTTGATGTAAAACACCTATCCCACAAAAGGCCTTTCAGCTCCACCAAGCCCCAGCAGACAATTTTATGCAGAAAGACCCAATTTATCACACAGTCAAGAGAACATTGCATTTTCACATGCAACTCCAGCAGGCAGCATGCTCTTAGGATGTCACCTGCTGGGTCTATTCCTCATTTCCTGCCCAGAAAAATCCATTAGTCTTCTACAACTACTTCTCAGGGCTGTAACCTGCCCCTCACCTTTACCAGTTGGATCAAGGGCCCAAAATGTGACTGGGCAACACAGAGATGTCACTGTTCCATTTCCAAATTGCTCCATATTCTCCAGAGATTCAATTCAATAAAACCCCTTCTCTCTGATACCTTCAACCCTTTGCTAACTCCTCTTTCAACAGTTGGGTTCAAGCTGCATCAGTCAGTGAGTTCAAAGAGAATAACATTATTCCTTGAGTATTGGCTGGGTAAAAAGTGATTTGACATGTTAGCCTCTTCAATATTGTCTGGAAGTCAAACTATTGCTAAATAACAGCTTGGGGCATTTTATCACAGAATTGTAAAACAGTTTGGACTGGAAGGAATCTTAAAGTTCATGTTGTTCTAACACCTCCTGCAGGTGCAGGGACACCTTCCACTGTCCCAGAGTGCTCCAAGCCCCAGTGTCCAACCTGGCCTGGGACACTGCCAGGGATCCAGGGGCAGCCACAGCTGCTCTGGGCACCCTGTGCCAGGGCCTGCCCACCCTCCCAGACAGCAATTCCTGCCCAAGATCCCAGCCAGCCCTGCCCTCTGGCACTGGGAAGCCATTCCCTGTGTGCTGTCCCTGCAGGCCTTGTGCCCAGTCCCTGTGCAGCTCTGCTGGAGCCCCTTGAGGCCCTGCCAGGGGCTCTGAGCTCTCCCTGGAGCCTTCTCTTGTGCAGCTGAACACCCCCAGCTCTGCCAGCCTGGCTCCAGAGCACAGGGGCTCCAGCCCTGGAGCAGCTCCGTGGCCTCCTCTGCACTGGCTCCAGCAGCTCCACGGCCTTGTGCTGTTGGAGACTCCCTTTAAAAGTAATAAAATGTACTAAACCCCAAAACTATCCTGTATTTGTTCAACAAAGGTGGCAGGACCACTGAATATCTGCTCTGTGTGGGGCTGGGGTTTCCCCCTCCTGGTCAGGATGTCAGCAATGTTCCCATTCCTGCAGAAACCAGATGTTACAGCTTCACATGCTAAAAATCATCAGCACCATCGTGAGAGCAAAATAAATTGAGTGGGGGCTCACTTGCTCTTCTTCACTCTTAACACCCCACCCAGGGTGATGATGTTCAGTGGTTTCTTTAGAAATTTAGCCCCTGGGCTTTGTTCCTGGAGGAGAAAAGTGGCTGTCCCCAGCATGAAACCAAAAGGTGTTCCTAGAGGATGCTGAGGAAACAGTGACCAAAGAGCTCAGGAGTGGAAAGGTGAAGGAGCCTCCCTGAATCCACGTATTCTGACAAGCCACAGTGGCTTCAAACAGCTCTCTGAGCTGGGGACAAGAGGTAGGGAAGAGATCCACTGTTATTTCATTTAGTAGGGGAGAGAGACAAGGCTGAAGCTGACACAACATTGAAATGCCTCTAAAAGACAGAGGTGAGGAGGGACCTCCGTTTCTGGAACTGGATCCTGGCCAAGTCCAAAATCTTTAAGCACTACTGCAATGAGCTGCATTCTCCACAGCTCCTGCAGTCCTCATTCTACTGCATTTCTCCACAATCCAATTACAAAAATCCAGAAGGAACTACGGGTAAGGAACATTTTCAGCTTCTCTTTTGAACTCTATCACGCAACAGTTATTCCCTGGGAAACAACTGGACAACAAATCAAGATCAAAATAACTTTTTTCCAAGGATTTTTTATTTTTTAAAGACTAAATTCTCCAAACTACAGAAAATCAGAGGATAATATCATCAGCACCCAAAAAATGGTCCTGCCTCTTCAAACTATCAAAATTAATCGATTTTTTTTAACTTTTGGGATGGCAAAATAATTGCAAAGTGTCTATTTCAACAAAAGTATTAGCTCCTGGTGCCATGTTACTTGAAGATTAGGCTACAGGGCTTCTAATCAGACAATGGAATAATTCTAAGGTAGGTCATTAGAATGGACAATTTTGTATTGTCAGGCCATGAATATCAGCTACAGCTGAAAAGCAAAAAGCATCTACCCAGGAACGAGGTTCATCTGTAGGGATTTGTGTAGAAAGGGAACAAAAGTAAAAAAAAAGAAAAATGAGAAAAAAATCATGCTTGAGGATGTAGACTTCTTCATAATGGTAAAACTAAAGTTGGGTTTTAATAGGCTTCAATCAACAAAATTAAATTACCTTACTAGGTTTTTAAAAATGTGTTTTCTTAACACACATGTGAAAGAGTGGTTCTACTCAAGGCCACACATCCCAGCCTACAGCAAACTCTCCAGGCATGGGACTAGGGCTCAGGAGAAATTAGGTTTTACTGATATGGTATTGCACTGGGGATTTCCTTTAAAGAGCAGCAGCTGAAGGCAGCAAAGTGAATTCCCCAGCTAACATTTCAAGGAAATGAGAATTGTCTTGGCCCTTTTTGAAAGCCTCTTCTGCCACTGCACAGCATGACCATATCTGCTGAATTCACTCTACAAAAATCCCCCTCTTCAATGAGGGCTCTGAAACCTTCCCAGAAGATGAAACTCTGCAAATTTCTCTGTAGTGAGAAATTTCTCTCTGTCTGTCAGCAGTAAATTCACTGGGAAAAAAACCAAAACTGTGTAGTTTAGCAGAATTTACCTAGGGAAAGCTTTCATAGTGGGGTTTTCTTTTAAAGACTTGTGCAGTGATAAAGTGAAAGGTCTGGAGAGGCACTGAGGACCTCACCAGCCTTTCCCAGCTTGCTGGGCAGGATGCTTTAATGGCACCAGGTGCATTCCCTGAACCCCACCTTGTGCAATCAGCAACAACTGCTGGGTAAAACACAGCTTGTTGTGGCTGGGAGCAGGCAGGCCCTGTGTCCCAGGAGGCACATTTGGTTCATGGTCCCACTGGGACCCTCCCTGGCCCTGGAAAGGACCTTAAAGCCCATCCCATCCCACCCCTGCCATGGGCAGAGACACCTTCCACTGTCCCAGGGTGCTCCAAGCCCTGTTTAATTTGGCCTTGAATGGTCTCCAGCTGCACCAGGGCAGGATCAGGTTGAACATTCACATGAATTTCTTTACAGAAAGGGTAATTTAACTCTGGAAGGGGCTGCCAGGGAGGTTTGGAATCCTCGTCCCTGGAGGTGTCCAAGGAAGGCCTGGACGTGGCACTCAGAGCTCTGGGCTGGGGACGAGGTGGGGATCAGACAGCTGGGACTGGATGGTGTGGAAGGGCTTCTCCAATCCAGGTGATTCTGGGACTCTTTTTCCAAGAATGGGGCACCCACCACCCTCTGAGCAATCCTTTTCCTCCCTTGCACACAGCAGCACAGGTACCTGCTGGTTTTAGCTGTGGGGAGCCATCTGTCCCCAGGCCACAGGACAAGATGTGAGGTCCTGTGTCATTCCCAACCCTGGAACCATTCCCAACCCTGGGGCCATTCCCAGCCCTGGGACCCCTCCTGCCAGCCCCACACACAACAGCCTCGGAGTCTCCACCTGTTCCTTCAGTGTCCAGTCTGAAGGGTGATAAATAATGGGGGATTGGCTGGATCTGCTGGCTGATCCATGCCTGGATAAGTGCTCTCAGCTCCCCCAGGCACAGGGAAGCTGCCATCAGCTGACTTGAGCCCCATTTTCCTCTCTCCTTGGCACAGGAGGAGAGAGGAAAGTGCTGTAGTGATGCCTTCAGAGCAGAGCATGCTCAGCACAAATATTGCTGTATTACAAGCAGTAATTAGAGAGGGCTTTCTCCACCCAGGCACTTTGCAGCAGAGTTGGATGCATCATTTGGTTGGATGATGAGCTGCATCAACCAATCTGGCCCCATCCAAAGAGCTCTTTATGCAGGAGACCCCCAGACCAGGGAGGGGATCACACACCTTGAAGGATACCAGCACAGAGCTCCACTTGGATGTGGGATGAGCTGGATTGCACCATTCTTTGGAGCAGAGCCATGAGCAGTTGTGCTACCAGCTCTCCCTCTAAGGCAGATCAGGGAAAATTATTTTCTAGCTCCTTTCCATATGAAAAGCCCTGAAAATCCAAAGGAGCCAGCAGGTATGGCTGAGACCAGTTGCACTTTGATTCTTCAGCAGGAAGCAAAAGAGCTAAGATCCTTCTCAACACATAAATGTGATGGGAAATGACTTAGCTCAGTGTTGGTAAAGCTCAGGATAACATCCAGCCTGGCACAGCCTCAGGAGAGACGTGGACGTGGTCCTGAGGAACAGCAGATTTGTTTATTTATTAAGTCTCATGCCAAAAATACTAGAGCAGTATTTGCTTGTAGAAATATTTAGTCCAGCTGGGGACTGCCCTTCCTGGACCTGGTGTGGGATTATTTATCTAGGCAGAAAATTGCAGGGTGTACTCAGGTAGGAAGAGTGTGGCCTGAGCTGGGACCTGCTCCTGTCCCTGGTGAAACAACTGGCCTGGCAGAGCAGATGATAAAAGGATCCTTTTCCCTGCTGCCCCAGAGGAGGATGAAATGTGGAAGCAAAGTTATTGCATCTCCCTGAGGAGCCCTGAGCAGGGGAGCAGCTGATGAGGACACATTTCACACACACACACAAGGGCCCAATGTCCTGTGGCACCTCCCTGTGCTCCTCAGCCTGTGGTGGGATGGGTGGGATTGGGGGAAAAAGCACTGATTTCAGGCAAAGGCAAGAGCTGTTAGCAGGTGGAAGGTGGTGGTGGAGGAAGGCTGTGCTGCTCAGAGCTCTAACAGGAGCTCTGACAGATGTCTGTGTGAGGGCCACAGACATCTCCCGCCTTTGGAGACCCACCTGAGGGGGAGAAGAGCCCACCTGAAAGACCTAAACAGACCCTGTTGAGTAAATCTGATTTACAGCCCCTTAAAAACACACAGGGACCAGGACAAGCCTTGCTAAATGCTTTCACTTCCTGATGAAGTTTTCACCAAATTCTGTTGGGAAATTGTCTCAAGCAGCTTTCCCCAAGGTCAGGGGGGCAGCCCCCACCCCAGGAGCTCCCTGGCTCAGCCAAGCACTGAACGGGTCCCTCTCTCCTTCTCCAAAAAGCCCCTTCTGATCTGACCTCGGGAGGCTGTCCCTGTAATTTTCCCCTCTTCCCACCCTCCCCACCACGACTCCTGAACTCTCCCTGTCAGCTGCTGCTGCTGCTGCAGCACCAAAGGTGTGTCAGAATCAGAGCTGTCCTGGCCCTGCAGCGAGCTGGGCAGGTGGGGAGGGTGGCAGAGGGACAGGCCCCCCAGGCATCCCCCTGACGGGTGCCCAAGGGGACAAAAGGCCTGAAGATAGATAGAGGATTTTGGTACCATGGATGGGTCTGCAGCCCTCTGTACCCAGCCACATCTTGTTCCTGTAGATAAAACAGAAATTTCATCATCCCTGCTTCTGGGATGTCTCATGTACACCAGGACAGTAATACAAACCAGAAATAGTTCCCAGCCCTGGCAGTCTCACAGCTGATAATGAGAAACATTTCCTTTAACACAAGACTGCCAGGCATAGAAACATTAAGGAGAAATCATATCAATGTTAAAAATGAAGACAAATTATTCCAAACCCAGGACAAGGATTCCATAAATCTGAGAACTGGTCCCAGTGGTGGGAAGAGAGCCAACAAGCATCCTGTCAGAGCCCATGCAGAGGTGGGTACCACTGCAGGCAAGCCCTGGATGAGCTGCTGGGGCTGGCCTGCCCCTCTGTTTCACCCCAGTGCTGAGCACTGATGGGGTGCTGGGGTCACCCCCCTGGCCAGGCAGCGCTGCTGGGGCAGTGGGGACCAGGGAGCAGGAGGGGGAACCTGCTCAAAGCAACCCGGGGTAAACAGTGCAGCTAAAAATCCTGTGGGCCAATCACTGCAGCTGCCACAGCTTCTGCCTGTGTCCCAGATAGGAATTTGGAGATAAGAGTGTGCAGAGCCCACGGAGCACTCGGATTGTGTTTCACAAAGCGTGGCAGTGACTCGCTGCCAGCGTGGGTAAGTAATTCCCCCCTGCATCCTTCTTCTCTTGCTCCATCTGCACTCAGATTGGTGCAGAACTATAGAAACTGTATTAATAAAGGTCTTTTATGTGGGTTTAATCATCTCCCAGGATCTGCCAGACCACAACTTGAAACTCTTTATGAATGTGACTCACTCCCAGAGCACACGTTCATTGGCCGACAGACTCTCCTGATTTTGCCCTGTGAAATTCTTTTTCCTATTGGAAGAGAGGGCCTGAGGTGTTACCTATGCTGCAACTGAAGTTCACTGACTCACAGTAACCCCAGATGCTTGTATTTCATGGTTTGATACTCATTCATTCATCCCAGAGCAGCCTCACAATAAACACTGACCCCCCTCTTCAGCAGGAATTACCCTGTGTGCAGATACACTTCCTATTTTTGCAACACATTTTACAGGGTAACACTATCTGCAAGACTGAAAGAAAAAGAAAAAAAAAGCTATTTTCCTCCTCAAATATATTAAACATCCAGATTTGCCACGGTGCACTCGAAGGAAAGGATTTGGATGAAAAACCTCAATGTGTTTTGAATCAGGATCAGATCCCACTTAGGAGCTGGTGTCTGACCTGCAGAGAAATGCAGCACAGCCAGAGATGAATGAATTTTAGTAACATTTTTAGAGTCGAATACGAGCTTTGCAAGTGATTCATAAAGAAGAAAGTTGATAAATATGGATGCAGAGTTCAGCACTGACAATTTAAGCTGAGCTGGGGTTCCTGCAATATTAAACCCATCCAGTGCCTGTGTTGCACAAAGCTCTCTCAGGTTCCTGCTCCCTGAGCTGCAGATGGAGGGGGGTGCTGGGTCAGGCTCACGGGCCCTGTGCTGCACACATCATCCCCAGAGCCAATTAGAGGCTCATGCACATCATCACAGACCTCTGCTCGTGCAGAGGAGCGGAAAGGAGAGATTTCCTGCTTACAAAGAGCCAGGAAATGTCCAGCTTGGCAGAGGTGTGAAACTCAAACCCTGAACACAGGTGATGGGCTCAGCTGCTAAAGAGGAAACTATCCACAGGGGAGGCATTACAGAGACCTGTAGATCTGACCCCCTGAGCAAGCATCTGTTTGCCAAGTTCACCGACCCACCTGGGCCCAGGGGGCATCTCCTTCGTGTTTATTTGTACATCTGCACTCACAGCACTGTGCAGACCATCTCCCACCCAGGGCTGCCCCTCAGGTACCCTCCCAGGCTGCCCCTGCAGTGGAACAAAAGTCACCCCCCAAATCTGGACCTGCTCACTACCCTGACACATTTACACCAGTTAAAATGCCTTGTTGGAAAAGCTCAGAGCAAAGCAGGCAAGTAAGAGGTGAATGCACTCTTAAATGTCTTCTCCAAGGCTCTGGACTCTCTGCAGAGCAGGACATAATAAAAAGCTAATATCACCACAGCTTGTCCTCCCCAAACTGAGCACTGGCTCTCAGGCTGAACAAAATGTCTTGGATGTGTGTCTGGAGCACAGCCACTTGCTGACAGCCTACCATAACATTATAGACAGGGCTATCTTACCTTCCAATTACACTTCCCCAGGGTGCTCCCTAAATATGACCACGCTGATTATATTCAGCAACCCTCGTTTTTCTGAAAGGCACTCATATCCCCTCTCCCTCCCAATTTATTCCAGACACACTGGAAGGCTGAACAAAAAACACCAAACTCTGTTGCCCATTTTAATTTCAAATTCAATTTAAATTTCAAATTTTAATTTCCAAACACAGCTTTTGCTTTACACGTTTCTCAAATGCCTTCAGTATCCTGCTGGTTACTTCAGTTACCAATCTACATAACATCTCTGTAGAGTACTTTCCTCCTTTTTGCACAAGGAAACTGGTACTAGAGGTGAAAGAGGAAAGTCCCAAGGATGGATGAATGGATGGATGAAGGTCCCTTCTCCATCCACCTCAGGTGAGATAGCATAGAATTCCTATCACACAGGAAAGGTCACTGATAACACCACCTTTTCTGTATTTGCACAGCTCATTCGGCTTCCCCCTGAGCTGTGACCACGTCAGCATTGCCAAACCCCACTCCAATGTTGACATCTTTTGCAAACACTCGCAGCACTCATTCAACAAACAGCATTAAAATGCACATTAAAATATTTGAGGCGTCAGCAGAGCGAAATAACGCACTCGTGGACTGGGGAAAATCCTTATTTACCACAGATTAGCAGACCTCCCCTGGAAAAAGGCTAAAAAAAGAGCAGCAGCCTGGAATAGAAACAAACACACTTGTTTGGTCACTCGGCTGTGTCATCCAGCTCGCCCACGGGCTGTGACTGCGGCCACCCCTGCGGTCAGCACGGCTCAGCATCCCCGCGCCGTGTCCAGAGCCGCACACCCAGCCAGCACCCCCTCTGGCCAGGGGAACGTGCTGCCAGGCCGCCTGTAACCTCTCTGGTGCCTTCCTAGGGGCTGACAGCAGGAGCACAGGCGTGCAAAGCCAGCCTGACAATGGGACCAGGCCCCAGCTGCCATGAAAGCCTCAAAATCCCCAACTCCGGTCAGCGACCGCCAGTGCCAACCTCTGGGTTCACTGGGCCCGAGTCATGGCTTTGATTCCTGTGATTCACCTGTGAGATAAAGTGCTCAATCAGCTGCATCAGATATGGGGTAGAAGAATAGGCCACTGTACACTCTCTAGAAAACCTGGCACACACCAGATATCTTGGCTGAGGTCAGGCTTCCCAGCGCTCGAGGCTGCCCGCCCCCTAAGGCCACGGGGCTCCCCAAGGCTCTGTGCACAGCAGGCTTTCCTAGAAGCCTGCTCCAGTAATTTTTGTTGTCAGAGGTGTTTGTAGAAGGCAGAGAGGGATGATCATGGCAGAGCAGGACAGCACAGGCTGGATGGAGTCCAGGGTGAGCGCGCTGTGTTGCGACGCGGCGCTCCCGCGTGCGGCAGGGAGATGGTTACGGATGTGCTGCAATACAGCCACGGGGGTTTGCCTTTTTTCTCTTTCTTTTTCTCTCTTTTTTTTTTTTTTTCCTTTTCCATAAAGAGCTAATATCTTGGGAAGCCTTCCAAGGCAGCTCGAAAGAGAGGTGGACATGCCAAAACATGATGCGCGCTGGACACCGCTCCCCACTGCAGGCTGCCAACCAGCTTCTCCAGCCAGCTGCTTTAGGAGTTGACAAGTTTTTCCATAGTCCAGGATCAAATTTAGAAGCAGTGATCCAGCTAGCAGCAAGCAGCACAGATGGTTTCTTTGTCAGGAGAGCAGCAGGTAGAGATCTTCCAGCTCAGAGGGCTGATCTGTCTGGCCTCAGGTCTCCCTGTTGACTCAGAGCAGGAGAAACCTTAGCAAGCTTTGGTGGGATCCAGGCTGGAAGACTCAAACCCAGCCCAGGTAGGAGGTGCCAGATAGGTCCTTTTACCCTCCTTTTACTTCCCCCACCACCTGCACTCTGTGATCCATATGTTTATTTGCTCTGCAAGGTGGGGCCGATTCCTGGCCCTTTGGAAAGCCACCAAATGCTCCAAGAGACCTTGGTGACTGCCCTTTTGCAGTCATTATGTTCGCAATAAAATTCAAGCAAGCCCATAAAATCAGGGGGGAAAATTCAGCTGGAGTGTGAGTCCAGCCTCAGGAGAAGCAAGAATTTCACTGGATTTAGCTCAGGGGTGCTCAGATCTCAGCCTGGGCTCTCTGCCAGGCACCAAAAGCTTCCTGCAAACCCAGTCTGGAGACAGAGCTTTGCCATGGGAAATGGGTTGGGAATACCTCTGAAGGGGCTCCACAAATCCCTGTGCACTGCAGCAAGGGCCCTGCCAGGACACAGCACTCAGCAGCTACTGGAAGGGGGAATTCAAATGTTAAACTTCAGCTCTGAACACCAAAATCTCGCCTCAAGCACCTGAGCTTTGTGCTGGGTCACACTGCAGACTGGGACAGCTCCTCTGGCTCTCCCAGTGCTGCCTGGGCTGCTCTCTAGGGCTGATGAAGGCAGAAAATCTGTCTCCATCTCCAGCACTGAGCTGTTCCCTCACCTCCAGCAAGGACCAAACCCGTGTGCCTCAGTTTCCCCACCTGCTGCAGGAGCCCAGCAGCCCTCACCCAGCAGGGCTTTGAAGTCTCTCACAGTGAAACTCGTACCACATGTAAAGCCTAAGTACCACTGCAATGTAATTATAATGATTTCCTTCATTAAATGTGGCTTTTTCTTCCCCGCTGAGACCTTCCCCTGCTGGCTTGCAGGAGGCAGAGCAGGAGGAGCCCTGCTCACACCCACTGCTGCTCCAGGCCACGTCACTGGAGCCACACCACCCTGCTGCACCACATTTCCTTGGGGAACGCAGCCCAGAGAGCGTGGGAAGCACGGAGGGAGCGGGCCCTTGATGTGCAGCCCTCTCAAACCCCGTCCAGCTCGCTCCTGCTGCCCTGCCTCTGCCCCTTTGTGGCCGCGACCTCTCCCTGGCGAGGCCAACCTTCTCCATGGCATTTCGGGGCTGACCAGGGCACTGAATGGGGAATTAGCCACAACACAGCCTCCTTTGTTGGAAAACTTCTCCTAATATGTGCAAATGGGGCAGGTTGCTCCTCCAGCCCACCAGCAGGTACAGAGCTTCCCCAGCAGCAGAAGCCAGAGCCCGGCCAAGCCCACGTTCCCGGGTGAAACACAAGCTGCATTCCTCCTTCCCGGCCTTCCCAGCAGAGAAACGTGAATGCCACAGATAAAACAACCCAGCATTCGATATTTCACAGGACAAGAATGCCCCTCATCCTCTCTAGGACGGGGTTTTCTGCTCTTGCTGGCAGATCCTGCCACTCAGCTGGGGTCTGGAACAGGACACAGCACCCTGCAGTGCAAGCTGGCAGTGCCTTCAGACCCCAGCCAGTCCTGATCCTTGTCCTTGCTTTCCTGGGATTCCTTTGGCCTTCACCTCTACCTGGGCTCAACTCTTGTCCTGCAGGACAGGGAGCTGGCACCTTCACAGGGAGGTGACAGATCATTATCTCCTCACACTTTGGGGCACTAAACTGGTGTTTGGATACTCCTGGTGTGAGCGGGAGGTAAAACACTCCTTCCAGTCACAGACTGCTCCTGTCAGGTTCAGGCTGGGGCTTCATGGCCCAGGAGCAGGGAATTCAGGCCCCAGTCACAGAACTGCCACTTGAAGCCCAGGACTTGTCCCATGTTTTTGTTCACATATGAACAGAAAAAAGTCAAGGTTTGGCTGAGGGACACACAAACCTTCCAAGCACATGTGAGGGGAGCTCCAAGACAGAGACCAGACCTTCCTGCCATGGTGTTTTGGTGACTAGGAGTCTCTCCTGAGGCAGAGTGCAGCTGAGTGGAGCCACCAGAGGAAAGGCAAGGTGGGATTTTTGTTCCACACATCCCCATTTCAATGCACAGCTCTGTGGTTTTGCTTTTGGTAGAAAACACCAGGGCTACCAGGCAACAAAGACAGCAAAGAGAAGAAGAAAGGAAGAGGAGGAGACAGAGGGGGAGTGGGATCAGAGGTTAAAGGGTACCCAGAGCCTTACACAAAACATTTTGCTTTTGATCTTGTCCTTGATCATGAAGGTTCTTCCCACTTTTGCACAGTTACAGGTCGTATTATGGCCTGTTTTCCCAACAAAAAGAAATACAACCCCAGAAACTGGCAGATACGGGCTCTCACACACAAACCTGAGCCAGGGTCACATTTTCAAAGAGGTCAGGGTCTATTCTGCCTTCAGCCAAGGACACAAGAGAGCCTAGAAGGTCTGGGGTTTGTCTGCAGCTCTGCTTTCTGTGTGAATGGAGATGAGAAGTTTGGGATCCAGCTCCTTCCTCCATGCCCCAGGCTGGCAAGTTTTTAAAAGATTGGACAAAGAAGGAGAGATCTCAAGGAACCAGTTTTTCTGCAAGGCTTCTGAGAGTTTATGTTGGGAAGAACAGAGAGAGAAGAAAAAAGACCCTGTGAGTGTATCCATTCATAGGAATCAATCTGTGGTTTCATGTCCTCTTCAATACTGAGAAACACAAACACCAGAGACCTCTTAAAAGGCTTTGGCCATCAGAGAGCTTTCAATCAGAGCTCACACTTCCTTCAGCACCAAAGTCAGTCAATATCAAGACACAAACTCATGGTAAATCAGGCATCCTAGGTGCAATGCTCTCAGGACATGGTGATTTTCCTTTCCTTTCCTTTGGACAAGGCACAAGAAACAAAAAGCTCATTTCCAAACCGTACAAATTCGAAGTGAGCAGCTGCTCACCAGGGAAAGACCCAGAGATGATTACCAAGCTCATCTAGCAACCCCTTCTTGAGGCTCACAGAGTGATTCAGGTTGGAATGGGCCTCGGGGGAGGTCTGCAGCCCCAGCCCCTGCCCCAAGCAAGGTCAGCTGTGAACTCACACCAGGGCTTGGTCCAGCTGAGTCACAGAAGTCTCCAAGGATGGAGACCATGCAGCCTCTCTGGGCAGAGCTTCTCCTGCAGATCCATAAGCTGTGATGTCAGGGGCAAGGAGGTACAGTCAGTGGCAGGGGAATCACAGAAATGTCACAGTCAGAGAGCACCAGCCGATCTCCCTCTCAGGGCTCCTCATCTACCAACACCCATTAACACCAGGAGGACAAGAGTTTTGGCAAAGTCCAGAGCAAAACCTTCATTAACCAAAAACACCTCTGCAAAACGAGGAGTTCTCCAGGGAAAGCACAGAGCAGAAACACTTCCCCTGCAGCTGCATTAGGAAAAATCCTCCCCTTGCCTGCCCACGGTGATCTCAAGCCCTAAATTTAAGCTAGGAAATCAGCTGTCATTGGGAAAGTAACCTGGGTATTTTCAGCCACCGAAGAGGAGGATTCCTGGCATAGCCTGGGGCTGCTCCGTGGCAGTCCCAGTGCTCAGCTGCCTTCTGTGGGACTGAACCCCGGGATGGCCCCGGGAGGAGCGGAGCACAGCAGGTTCAGCTGGTGCGAGGTGTGGTGGGTGCAGGGCACAGCCCACACGGGGCCAGCCTCACAGCCCCAGACACCACCAAGCCCTGCAAGGCCTTTGGCAAAGCCCAAGTGCACCCAAACAGTTGGTATTGGGCCCAGAAAGAGTTGGTCTCTAACCACAGCCAGGAAACAGCTGGATGAGTCCATAAGTGCAGGTATGTGAGGTGACAGCCGGGGCTGCTCTCAGTGAGCCCAGCTCAGGTATTTTTACATAATATCTTCTACCTTACAGGTATATTTACATTCTCATTCCATACTTTCCTGCTTGACCAAGGCCCATTGTCAAACATTTGCTGCACCCCTTATGCAGAAGGCTACAGGCAGCAGGAATGGAGCAGTTTAGAGCCTGATCCAATGCAGAAAAAGCTGGGATCACACTCTGACTGTACCCCTGGGTCTGGCTGTCTCAAAACACTTTCTGAAACCAGTGGTGAGGGTCAGCTCTGCCCCAGCACGGGAGCAAGCCCAGGTGATAAAATTTTGACAGGATTAGAAAGAGAAGGTGGTTTGGTATCCTGCAGAGATACAAGCGTGACACCAAACTGTGCTGGGGGAAAGAGCCAGTGCTGATCTTCACTCCTGATTTATTCATGGCCTCATTTCCCTCTGCCAGAGGCAGTGATGAAGACCCATCCATGGGATTATTCTTGTTAATGAGTGAACAGGAAAGAGCCCAGAAAGACTCCTAGTTTCTAGACTGGATTTTGGGTATTGACACTCAAAATACCTACCTATTTATCTGTGACCTGAATCTGTGACAGCAGGGACACCTTGCTTAGACTTAAATTCCACTGTCAGCTCCTGAGCTGCCACTGCCAGAGCAACAGGCACTTCTTGGTGAGGCCAGGGTAAGGAAATGAGCACAGCACTGCTGAGTGCTGAGTTTCCCCTGGCTGCTGCTCTCCACTCCTTCCCTGCACACAAAGCCATGGCTCTGGTGACAGCTACCTCAGCACAAGGCATCACAGGCAGCTCAGCACTTTGCACCTGCTCTGGGCACTGTTCTTCCCTTCTTCCTACCAGTGTGAGGGAAGTGCCTGTGGTGCAGCTGTTTTTTCAGGTGTTTTTCTCCTGTGCCTGAATGGTTACCAACCACATCCCTGTGTCCAGCACCACCCAGCTCCTCTCACCCTCATTCCCTGGGCTGGTGGAGATCCTTCCTCCATGGAATAAGAATTGTGGTGCCCCAGGGAAGTGGGCTCAGTAGTGAAAAAATAGAACCAGAGAATCGTAGAAGATTTTGGGTTGGAAGGGACTTTAATGATTGTCCAACTCCATGTGCAGGGACACCTCCCAATGTCCCAGGGAGCTCCAAACCCCAATGTCCAGCCTGGCCTTGGACTCTCCCAGGGATCCAGGGGCAGCCACAGCTGCTCTGGGCACCCTGTGCCAGGCAGGGCCTGCCCACCCTCCCAGACAGCAATTCCTTCCCAAGATCCCAGCCAGCCCTGCCCTCTGGCACTGGGAAGCCATTCCCTGTGTGCTGTCCCTGCAGGCCTTGTGCCCAGTCCCTCTGCAGCTCTGCTGGAGCCCCTTGAGGCCCTGCCAGGGGCTCTGAGCTCTCCCTGGAGCCTTCTCTTGTGCAGCTGAACACCCCCAGCTCTGCCAGCTTTTAAAATGCAGACTCCACTTCTCCACTTTCCCTCTGTTTGAGACATTTTCCCTCCCTCCCCTTTTGCCACCACTGCCTCTGTCACCTCCAAGAGCTCCTACTCCCATTTATTTGGCTTCTCACTCTTAGGTGTAACTCAGCCATCCGTGACTGAGTTGGTAACCAGCTTTTCTCTATCCTCCCTCCCAGTGCAAAATCCATTTTCCTGAAGAAATCCAATTTCTCAGACTTTGTCACAGCCCCCCAGGCCCATCCAAGGCCTCCCAAGGTCTCCTCTTCCCTCCAACACAATTCTCCACGCTCCTGGACCCAGAGGAAGCCAAACTGCACGGACAGGCCCTGGCTGGCAACCATGCCAAGGAACGTGGAGATTTCCTGCTGGAGCACCTATGGAAAATGAACAGCTTATTTTTTCCTCCATGTGTTCCCATTTATTCATGCTGAACACTCCCCAGTGTTTCCTGTCTCGGCAGAAGCGATGTTTGCTGTACCCAAAACCCTCTTTAAAAAGCCACAAGACAGTCATATCCCATCAGGGTAGCTGTCCCTGGATGCTTTATGGGATCATGGCATGAAACAGGTTATATTGTATTGTTTTCACCAAAAATAATCCGCCCAGTTCTCCAAAAAGGGATTTCAAGGACAGATATCTTTTTAAATAATTTAAAAAATTACTTAGATGGTTACAGAATTTCTTGAAGACCACTTATTTTGCTATGAACAGAAACAATCAGATTCCAGAAACTATTCAGAAAACCTTGCCTAAATGAATCCCAGAACACTCAAGAAGTCACACCCACCTGTTATCAGAAGCCACACACCTTTGTAAGCACTTGGGTGTGTATCATTTAAAAAAAAACCAAACACCCCAGTATTAAATGTAGCATTTATTAGAACTACTGAGTGCTTTCAAGAAGATATTTTTATTTGTTTAAGAACTGAAAAATGATTCTGGGGAAGGTGTAATTCATTTTGGAGAATTTGCTCCATGTTTCCAAACCTGCTGATGAAGTCACTGCTGTTGTTCCAAAGAATCTGTCCCTTCCCTGAAGGGATGCAGAAAGTGATACAGATTTTAATACAGAAAATATTTTAAAAGTTGTGGATGCAGCATCATCCTTAACACACATGAGATGCCAAATTTCACGGATAATTTCTGCAACCTCTTTCTATCACATCTTTATTATTTTTTTCTTCCAATTTTTCTTCCAAAACACAAATATTGTTATTTTCCCTTGATTTCTTGAAACAAGGACAGTTCATACATCATTTGGCAGCCCTGTGCAAGCGGTTTGTACTTGGATTTCCAGAAACACAACGTGCTATTTACATTGCCAATTGCAACACTTTTTCTGTGTAAAAGCTCCCTTAGATTTCACCAATCTTTGCCTTTTTTTTTTTTTCTTTTGAATAAACAGACCCTGAAGGAGGCAAGAAGAACACTGCAGGGAAGGAAAATAACTCTGATAACTTAGCTGGAGGCCAAACACAAATTCCACATTCTCTGCTGGCTTAGGTTGATAAATTTGTGCAGCCCCAGAATTTTGTTTTCCCCAGGAGAGTGTTGATGCACAAGACATATCTGCCTTTGAATATGTTATTCTTATAGAGGAATGTGTCAATGAGCCCTCAGCTGGTGGAAAATGCACTGCTCCCTGCTGTCCTGCTGCCCTGTGGAACTCCAGGATCCTCCAAGGCTGGGAAGGAGAGCTGGAGGAGGTTGAGGAGTGGGAGAGGAGGGGAGCTGCACTCGTGGAACCACAGCACAGCCCCAGCCCCAGAGCCACAGAGCCCAAACTGCCACCTGCTCCCTCTCAACACAGCCCCCCAGGGTCTGTCTGCCCCTGCCCTCCTTCCAGCAGGCTGCCTCAACATCCACCCTTTCCAGCTGCTTTCCAGTGGGAGCCACAGCTCTGGGGAGACATTAGCCCTGGAAACCCCCACTGGAGTCTGCAAACATCCACAACCACTTCTCTTCAACCAAGCCAGACCAGTTATTAAATGGGAAACACCACATTCACAAGTTTTTAGAAACAAAACAAGAGCTTGCAGCAAATCAACCCCATTGGAATAATATTAGGGAGGAAAAAAAAAGGAAAAAATTAAACCTTGGAATGTATAGTTGTAGAAATAAGACACAATACCAGAAAA